>JAXFYO010012458.1:0-18705 GCA_034768055.1 Saccharina latissima
ATCCGTGGGTGATCATCCACTACGCCGTCAGGCAACCGTAGCCATTGGCAAGGGCACGTCGTTTTTTTGTTTGTTGGGTGACGCGTAGAGATCGCACTCCCATGTTCCGTATTCCCTCCTCCGCATTTTGGCCTATAAAGCGCGCGCCGCGACACAAGCCAACGCGTGTGCAGGGTTCAGACGTAACAACCGTTCGAGCACTTCTGTGGCGGTCGCGCTGTGCGCGGTTCAGGTTCTTCGCGTACTTTCCGGCCCACTCGTCTCCTCCGGCCATACTGGGAGACATGCTGGCGAGCATGTTCAACGTCATCGGCTTCTCGTGGGAGGCAAGCCCGGCGTCGACAGAGTTGGAGATCGTAGTTCTCGGTGAGTTTTTTTTTTGCGAGTATCGCAGAGCGAAATAATCGACCCTCTTTGACCTCTTTAGGAAGACGCTTCGTCCTAGCGCGCTCTCCCCCCCCCCCCCGCCCCCTCTCACCGTCCCTCGATGTCATCCACGCTCATATCGAACCCCCAGACGCAATCGAATCTGGCTCGGCCTGCGCTTCCGACCGGTGCCGGAACCATACAAGCCGCCGCCACACGAGGTTCCCGTGATCTTCATGCGATCATCTTTGTTGTTTTTCGTACTGTTTTCGGTTCCGCGTACCGGCACCGCAGACCAGCTCGCCCGGGCCGTGGGTCTACCCGACGTGTTCTTGTCGGACGGGGAAGGAGGAGGAGTCATCCAAGGGTCTGCGAGCGAGGGCACCTTGGTTGGGCTGTTGGCAGCAAGGACGCGGGCTCTCCGGTTCATGCGGCGAGTGAGCCCGGGGGTCAGCGACCACGAGCTGATAGCAAAAATGACGATTTACACCTCGGACCAGGTGAGCGAGCCCGCCCGAAAACGTGGCGAATCTCTCTCATCTGCGTCCGCTTCGAGCACACGTGATGCTTCCCATGGCTGGGGCTTCTTGTCGGGAAGACCTTTTTTTCTGGTCATAGCCCTCGCGCTACTGTTTGCGGGTGTGTGCTCTTGGCGGCAGGGGAATGCCACACGTGGTGACGGGACCGATGTCGGTTTCGCCGTCCGGGGCAACGCGTAAGTTGTTCCTCTGGTCGCGTGCGTTTCATCCGTGGTCGGTTTAGGCGTGTCGCGAGTGGTTGGGGTGGTTGGTTGGCCTGAACGTGTGGCACCGGCGAGTAGCGCTGTCGTGAGTTCGTCTGTACGAGTACGCGTTGGTGCACCGTGACGAGGCAGGGGTTGGAGCGACCCGAAGTTCAATCAAACCCCTCTCTGTGGGTCACAGGCAAAATGCGCTCTAAAGACGCTACTGCTGTATTGTTGGAGGCATGTCTCTATAGGGGGGAACTTATAGAAGCATGTAGAGGCATACACCCCCTCTTCCCGCCGTCTTCAGAGATACTACTCCGCGAAGGCTAGGTTAGCGAGTCCCTCTTCCCTCCCCTCCCCCCCTCTCCCTTTCCGTCCCCCCAGCTTGTGATAGAGGGTGTCGCATCACTCGGTAGAGGCCGAAACCGCCGATTGCCGCACGGCGAACCCACCCATCCGCGCCTCTTGCTGTCATTTATTTTAGAAACCAACGAATCAGTTTGTAGCTAAATTGTCGCCCAAGGAAAGCAAACGACCGCTATGCCAACGTCGCATTCTGTGTGACGTGGGAGGTAAGATCTAGGGGCATCTATGAAAATTCATTGAACACTCTGCTGCCGCGCGCCACGTTGTTTTCGTCGACCACAAAAAAAAACAAGAAGAAAAAAACGCTTCTACAGTGGTAGGACGCTTTCGCGAGGACGTTAACAGCGGTCTACACAGCCTCCGTGACCAATTTCACCCGCCGCGCGCTCACCGCCCGGGACACGCCGTTCGTGCTTCCCGTCTTGTCAACACCAGGCGCACTCCTCCGTGCAAAAAGCGGCCAACATTGCCGGGCTCGGGGGAAACGTTCGGTTGGTCCCGACTCGAGGGGGGGGTGCGGCGGCCGAGGACGACGGGTACGCTTTGAACGCGGCCGACCTTGCCGCCGCGATGGGGGAGGACGTTGCCGCCGGCCTGACACCCGTGTTTGTGAACGCGAACGTCGGTTCGACCAACTCCTGCGCGATCGACCCCGTGGTCGCCATCGGGGAGATCTGTCGCAGGTGGGATGGGGCGCCCTTTGGATGCCAGGTCGAGGGGGGGGGGAAGGGGCATGTTTAGATTTTTCATTTTTCTCCTGTGGTAGACTTGACGCATGCTACGGTAGCCTGCATGCAGGTGCACCATGTTTTTTCTGAGGGTGGTCACTTGACGAGCTCTATACCTCTCCCAAAACCTTGTTTGGGAGGAAAATAAAAGTGCTCGTCGACGAACATTCCCCTGGCTTGAGTGCAAAATTGAAAAATGTGGCACCGCAAGAACGAAAATCCGACGATTTTGGGTTAAGGAGACTCGTCGTTCAGAAACCGTTTCAGCCTAAAAGTGCTACCTCAATCGTAGCACGCGTCACCTTGTCATGTTGTGCTGTGGACCCGTGTACGGAGAGGTGTTTGCTGTTCAACTGTTGCTGGTCGATGGAGGTTAGCATCTCACAAGCCCTGTCAAACAGCTCACTAATAAAAACTGCGAACACGCGTCCTGACCTGATCGATTCCTTGCCTTTTCTGGTGCGCCACCCACCGCAGCTTCTCGGGGGAAGTGAGCGCAAAAGGCGAGCAGCACGGAGAAGAGGAAGCGGCCGGCGGCCTAGCGCCATGGCTGCATGTCGACGCTGCGGTGAGACCGTACAGGCTATAGACCGATCTGTTGGCCTCAGTGCTCCTGTGCGGCGTGGGTGGTCCGGTTTTTGTGGGGATTACACGCGAGCGCTTAGTTTGTGTACCCTTCAACTTTGCGTCGGTGCACTCTTGTTGTACCACGGTTGGCATAGCCGGGTCAAGACACCCCTCCCGCAGGTTCGTCAAGCACGGCTCGTATCGCCATTATGCTTTGTGCCCCGCCCTCGTTTGGCACGGTCGTTATTTTTGACGCTGTTCCTTTTCATGGACTCCCAACATGGTGCTGTGGTGCGGCGCTTCTCGGTGGTATTCAATAAATGTATTGTTGCGCTCGCCGACACCGGCACCCCCGCTACCGCTGCCGCCGCCGCCGCCGCTCATTTCTCGGCCCAAAGTATGCTGGATCTGCGGCTGTGTGTCCGGAGAATCGATGGATACTAGACGGCATTGAAGCGGCCGACAGCGTCTTATTCAACCTCCACAAGTGGTGAGCGGGCGGAGAAAGGGTGTGCCCACGCAATCGTTTGTTTTGCCTGCGTTGGACTTGACCCCTGCCGTGCTGTGCGTTCGGCGAATACGACACTATCTCTCCCTCGAGGTATAGATGTATGATGTACCAGGAGTCTGGTGTGTACTAAGGCTCGATGGCATGGTCTTGAGAGACGTTGGCGCCCATGATGCACCGTTACGTCGATGAGGCGAGAGGCCACACGGGCCGAAAGTCGTCGACGCGAAGAAACCATCCGTGTATAAATATGCTTAAGCCTGTCAACGACGAAATCTCCTTTATTGCATGTTTCTCGGTTCTCCTATCCCTCGCTCTACCCTATTATCCCCACCCCCACCCCCACCCGCCTCCTTCTCCTCCTTCCTTTCCGTGGTGTTATCCGGAAGTTTGATCCCCGGATGATTTGTCGACCGGACCGATTCATAGCTGTACATGTGCTGCGGTCGATAATCCGACCTACTCTACGAGTAGGCCAATTGTAGACCTATTTCTACGAGTAGCGAGCCTACAGTGATATTGAAAATTGTGGAGATAGGTACGAGTAGACCGTGGGAAGCGGCGCGTCTGTCAAAACCAGGAAACGATCGTTGCCAGTGCCGCTGAGGGCGGCTTTCTTTCAGGCTTCTCTGCCTCTACTATCCCACCTTCACCAACAGCCTACTCCCCCCCCGCCCTGACCCCCGTGTTTTTTTTTTTTTCTCCANNAATTTCGACTGTACAGCCATGTGGGTCAAAAAGAGCGCCTATCTGGTCGACGCACTGTCCGTCACGCCCGAAATTCTAAAGTCGAAGGAATACCGCCGAGGCCAGGTGTCTGATTTCAGGGATTGGCAGGTGCGAGGAAAGTTGGAACAAATGCCTGTTGGAATGAACGCTAGACGCCATGCATGTCGTTGTACAAGCGGACGCGTGCAACAATACGGTGGGAAGCGAGGAATGTTTTGTATTTTCCTGCCTTTGGGCCATTTCCTATGGCGGCTGGATTTTAGTTAGTTCAAAAATGATCAAATCGGCCGTCCGCTCCTTGGTGTGGGTCTAACGTACCATTCAAGAGTTACCCAGATGAAAAATCGGCTTCTCTAGCAATGCAGTTTGAATTCTGACCGATTGTGCCAATTCCAATAAATTTCAACAAAAACAGATCGAAAGCACTAAAAACTCAGAAATTCCCGGAAATTCTCAATTTGAAGTACATTCTAATTGCTTTTGTCGGAAATTATGGGAATGGCACAAGTCGGCAAGGGTTCAAACTACCATATTTGGAGAAGCGTTTTTTTTATCTGCGTCCCTCTTGAATGGTAGGAGGCACTCTTTGCAAGGAGCGCGCGGCCGATTTTCTCGCTTGCCAGGTATAAAACAACAATAATACGTAGGCTGAAAATGCCATTTTGAACTGAACGAAACCCGCAGGAAACGGCCTTAAGGGCGATGGCGTGTGTGGTATGTTTCCCGCCCAATCTACCACTGTTTCCGGTTTCGTTCAGAAAACCTGATTAATCTTTGTTTTGAGTTTTCCACATGTGTTGACTGAATCAAGAACAGGCAGTGCTCGCAGCAGAAAATATCGTCGGCTACCTTCTTCGAGCATGTTTGGTCCGTAATGTTGCGACGAACCGAAAGGTTCAAGGGTGTGTTAGATAAGGTANNGGTCGTACCTAACGTACCTAAAATAACTTTGGAGGGAAGGCGTTATTTATACCGTATTCGCCAAGGAGCAGTGCTGGGCAAGGCAGACACTTTGTTTTTTTTTGTCTTTCAGCCTGTCGTTTGCAACGACGATTTCGTTCGGTCGGCCGCGCTGTTCCAGTGCTTCACGCTCCAAAAGAGTGACCTACTGAATAAATCAACTTTTACTTGCCTACGCGCAGGTGCCGCTTGGACGCAAGTTTCGGTCGCTGAAGATCTGGTTGACGATGCGCGCTTTCGGCCTCGACAAGGTCAGGGGGCTCGTACGAAGCCAGACGGAGCTTGCAAGGGACTTCGACGCGATGGTGAAGACAGACGAAAGGTGACGAGAACAGCGGTGTCGACTCGACTCGTAGGCAATCCGTGCTGAAAAATGGCGAAACGTGCTGATCAGAACTTCGCCGCGCCTGGACATTGTTTGCCGCCACGGAAACGAAGGAAGACGCGTGCCTTTTCTCCATTTTCTTTAGTCTTTTGTTTTGTCGCCTTCGCTTCCCTCTTTCTTCGGCTTGGACTTGGTTTGGTACGTGAACCCGTGACCGGCGCGTGTGTTTGCCGGTACAAGAGCGTATACAATTGCAGTAAGAAACATGTAAAAGAGGCGCCGGAAGTGTGATCTCTCGCACGCCGCCGGTGAATAAGGGGCCTTACACTGCTCTTCCCCCTGCCTCGCTCAAGGTTCGAGATCATCTCGCCAGCGCGCTTCGGACTCGTGTGCTTTCGGCTAAAGGCGACAGATGCGGCCAACGAGGAGCTCAGGTAAGCAATAAGCTAGCGCGAAATGAAGGGTCTGGAGCGGGTGAGCGAAGACTACGTCGATCGTGGCATTGACCACACTTGCTTGGGTGGGGAACCAGCCCTATTGTCGTCCGTCCATGTGCCGAAGACGGCGCTCCAACTGTGTACCAGTCGCGTTTAAGCTAGGTTCCGACGACTGAGCGATGCAACTTACGCCGGGCGGGGAGGGGGGTGTACTCGTATCATGCATGGCTGTAGTCGTATGACCATAGACCCGGTGGGCGGGGGGGGGGGCAGAGCGTTGTGGTCTGCATTGCTGGCATCAGCTGACCTCCTGGATACAAACAATGTTGAGTTGATTTGCAAGCTGAAACTCTTGGTCAATGGACCAACAGCCTGTAGGCACGATCAATGGTACGACAACGGTCGAAACTCTCACAGCTCGTGCTGCCCCTCACAGGGAATAGCGATATCCCTTATTTTGTTTGCTGTGATGTGCCGAGTTAGTCTTGTGTCGGCCAGTGCATTAGCGAAACGACAGTCGGAGTCATTTTTCAGCCAACGCCCAGAAACATGAGAGCCCTATAATCCAGTAGGACGGGGACTGCATGTCCTCTCCACCTTCCGTGGAACGTTAGACCGCAAGGTACACTTCCCACCCCCCTTTCCCCCACCGATAGATACGTGAGCGACTGGGGCACACTAATCGTGGGAATACCCCTCCCTTCCTCTCTTCCCCCCCTCTCGCATACCAAACGTCGTCGCGTTGTGGCCGCTGTTTTTGTGAAGGTCGCGGATCATAGCTTCAGGGCTTTCTTTCTTTTCGTCCACCAAGCTGGGAGGCCAGACCTGTTTGAGGATGTGCGTGGGGTGCCCGTCGACGAACATCGGGCACGTTCAAGAGTTATGGGACGCTCTGGGGCAAACCGCAGATGCCGTGACAGCCGACGGGTTCTGATTGTCGCGCGCGGTCTGTTCGTTTTTTTTGTGATGTTCGTCTTCTTTAGCCGCTAGTATTATATATGCGGGCAGCGATGGAAAATTATTTTTTTAGAGGTTTCATACCAATAAAACGATTTTGGATAGTTTGATCGGGCGATGAAAAGTCCTCGGTCACTTTCTACGTATGACATTTTACTTTCTTGAGCCCTCAGTTTGCGCTTAGACTTCAGGGAGGCGCCGGAAAGACGTATCAATGTTACCGCAAAATTCAAGTGGAGAATGGCGGAGCGCGGTGACCGGCCATGCTGAGAAGGATCGGTTCGATTTAGGGTAGGCGCCATCGCAATTTTTGGGGGCTAAACCCAGCAGTGCTGCTCGACCTCCTGGAGGTTGCGCTCGGCCTGCTGATAAAGAGCCTGGGTCATGTGCCACCTCCAACAAGAATGCCTTAGGCAGGGGAGCGGCGCACTTTAGGGGATGCGGGAAAACGATACTCCAAAGCGGTGATGAGCCGAGGCTCTCGCTTTTGTTGAGTAGTTCCCGCGCGCACACGGTCGTGCACTTTCATCGCGTTACCGGGTGTCGGTGGGAAGAGGGAGAGGGGGCACTGTTCGGGGTGCACAAAAAGTGCGTGATTTTAGGGTAAGCGAACCCGGGCTTGCGGCCCGGGGGCGGGGGCAAGGGGCACACCCGCACGCTCGAGAGCATGTGGACAGGGCCGCGGTTGGTAGCATGGAACGGCCACCACGAAAACGCGTGTGTTGTGCAGCGTGTGGTATAGCGGATAGGGGCCTGTGCGGACGAGGAAACTTAAAACTACCATAATGAGATCGATGGCACCAGTGGGCGTGTTCAAGCGGTCGGGGGTGCCAGTGCGAGAACATCACACCCATATAGGGTGATTATATCGCGATATTAGCCGCCACAAGTATGCGGGCGCAGCGCCCCTCGACGGGACAAGCTTTCGAGGAGATCGGCAACAACGTCGGCGCGTGCTGGTCGATGCACAAGCCGTACCATTTCATTAGAAGGCTTTTCGCGCCCGGCATGTTTTGTCCGCGGCGGCAGAGCCATTGCTTCGCTGGGTGTCGACCCTTCCGTGTTTTTTCAAAAATAATTATAACCGAACGGTTATGGATTGTCCGGTGTCCGGACCAAACCGTGACTTGAGCGGGGGGGGACAACACGATACATCTGAACGTTCCTAGCTACGTAGGCGACGCGGTGGCATTGCATGTATGCAGCGAACACCGGTTAGACGCACGAGGTGAATCGGAAGTGTGACATGCAAGAGAACACATAAATAAAACAACATCGTACGCGCCAGCAATTAAGATAACACGACACGGCGTGTGTACTGTCGAAAAAATGGAATACGTTTTTACGCCTTTCTGCCGGCAACATGAGGACGCCACCCCTGAGCAGCAAGCAAATGCGACAACTGTACTACAACAGTACTACCACACGATGTCACACGTACGTAAACGGCATCGGCCATGGCCGGCGTTGGATCAACTCGCTGCAACTAGGTTGTTGTCGTGAAAGCAAAGCGCACGATTGGTTGACCCTACATCACGACCAACGACCGAAACAGCCGGGTTCACTTCCCACAGCATGGCCGCCTCGGGAGCGCTGGCAACCTGCGTGACGTTAAAACCGGAGCAGAGTCGACCTCTGGGGTTCGCAGGATTCATGCGAACTCCAACAAATTCAAAACTTGAAGTCCAGGTTGGGCCACATTGAAAAAACAATGAAAACCCATATCCAAAAACATCACCGCACACATGAAGAATCTTTCTCACTACGTACGCTCGGGATGTGTCGTCTTTGACCGATCGGCACACCTTGTCGACAGACATTTGCTTCCACGAGTTTGACGGACGTGACAAGGATAAGAGAAGGCAACCAACTTCCGTCTTAAATACCATGGCAATACAGCCTACAGCAGCGGTTTCACGACAAACGCGAGGGAAAAAACTCGAAACACACATATCCAAGATGCAGTCTCACAACCAACGCGAGGAGGGGAAAAAATCGAAAAAGGTCCCAATGACCACAATAAAAGCCCTACTCGTATAGATAAACAAACCCTACCAGTTATCGTAGTCTAGATATAAAACTAAAACTCTACGTACGCTCTCTACGTAGAGCAGCCCTAGATATTATGGCCTGCATACGTAGCATCGATGGTGTTGTGCCTCGATACCCGACAACTAACTGCACCCGAGCTCGATTCGGTGATAATTACAGTACAACACCTGCACATCCAAAGGTGCATGGGAAAAATAAATCGACACCTCGCCTGCCCACGCCAAAAAAAAAAAAAAGCCCACTACAATTTCCCCCGAGACTTTTTCAGGGGGTAAACTAAAACCAAGTGAAAATACGACGTGTTTTTTATTCGCAGTACAGAAACCCCACCGCACGCACTCGTATTACTGCTGGTGTTTATTGTTCATTTTGGCTTGGGGGGGGGAGGGTGGTGTCCTTTTCTCGTTTCTTTCGCATACGCACTACAGTACCCCCTGGCACATGCTTCTCGCACGAGTAAATACCTGGAGAAAGATGCGTCTTTCACACACAATAAAAGTATGATATGCCACTGTATGTTTATAAAATGGACCACGCTACCACCACTGCTACTACTACACTGTATATAGACCACCGCTACCACCACTGCTACTACTATACCAGGTACTATACTACTACTACTACTANNCTACTACTACTACTGTATATACTTCGTTTATACACACGAATGCCGCGGCGAGGTTTGCACAGCATTATATCATGGCACATCCACCGTGCGTGGCCGTGAACTTTCAAAGCGCCGGGCTCAGACATCAGACGCCCCCCCCCCCGCCCCGCCCTGCCTTTTGGACTCGCACTCCCTCCATTTTTCTTCCCCTCGGGTCAAATAAGCTGCACGATGCGACTCGCAGTAACCGGTAAACAAAAGCGCTTGCTTGCTCATTCGTCCCTGTGTACCACGGGTTCCAAACCTACCGTACCGCAGCATCGCATACCTGGTACTGGTATATCGTAGCGCCATTTTGAGGGCTTCTTCGCTACGAACGTACCAGTCCAGTACTACGACGTACTCGTGCCATGCACCGCCGAATCAAGAAAAACAAAACCGTTTTATAAAAAAAAAAAAACGAACTTCAAGTTGGCTGAAATACAAAAATAAATGTCCAACGGCCAAAAGAATTGAGAACATCATGCATTCCGGACTACCAGGAAAACATACATATATACGCTTGAGGCTTGAGCAGGCCTGAGCAACTTCTTTGTCGCAAACGAGCGCTCGAGCGCACTCAGCCCGAAAACCACCGGGCATTCAAGAGACAGGACGCTCCCACACAGCCCTCCAGGAGGCGCGAGGCCTCGGGCCCGAGGGTACTGCACCACGAGAACGCGGAACTGGCCAAAATCTGCCCTACAATCCGTTTGAGAGCAACCCGACGACAAATCATTGCGCTACTATTTGTTGTGCCGCTGCTGCTGCTACTGCTGAACTTGGCCCCACTTACCCGTGAGTGTGACCGTCCCGCCCCTCGACCATCCGATGCAGCGGGGCGTGTTGCCGCGTCGCGCAGGTGCAGGGCGCAGCTCTCCGCTCTCGACACCAAGCTGTTGTACGACGCGAAAGTCGCGTTTTGCTCCGGGTGGTGGTGGTGGTAGCTGTCGTCGTCCGCCAAGTATCGGCACGACAGCAGAACGCCCTGGAGCTTGCCGGGAGCCAGCAGCGAGGCCAGGGACTCGGACGGCATCGGCGGAAGATCCCGCCCGATGGCGGCGTCGACCACGCTGCACCAGGTCCGGCTCACGCGGCGGCACTCTGCCCCTCCCACCACCGACAGCGGTAGCTGTGGCAAACCTGCCCGAGCTGGTTTTTTGTCGAGGCTGTCCACGTATTCTATGACAACGCTGAGTACGTTTTCAAGCATCATCGCGTCCGCGTATCAACGGGACAGGGACCCACTCCAAGCAGCACGCGCGAGACAGCTCCCGGCTTTATCGTGCAGGCGGACGTTAAGTGCGAAGATTGAACGCCAAGAGAGTACAAGTGATCTGCGCGAGCGGTGCGGCGGTGTGACATTTTGCTCTCGAGAGAAACGCGAACGAGGTGCTCGTACGTACGTTCCAACTATGTCCGAAAACATAAAGATATATTTAATACTAAATTAATTACAATGATCATTATATTATCGGACATAGAGGTAGATTTTTTTTAATGTTTTTTTCAAATATTTTCACTCGTTTCCGATTGGTCAAGGTCGAAATTGGGAACACTTTGTTTGGTGCGTATCATATGTACGAGTACGAGTCTTCCATCTTCCATCTTCCATCGTCTATTCCGTCGACGCAATGCGCTTCCAAGCTTTCACTGGCAGTTTCACGCCCTGGGTAAGAGACTCATCCTTTACTCTCCCGAAGGCAGCCTTTCATGAACCTTTCCGGCAGCAAACGTTGCTGTCTTGCTGTACAGCAGTGTATGCGCTTGATATTATATGTGTACGCCGTACACAGAAGTACCAGGTAGGTTTCATCATGTACCAGAGCAACTGAAGTTTTTAGGTACAGCAGTAGCAGCGCTGATCTCAAACGAAGCATGATAAGGATAGAATGAGGCTCTCTTTACGTACGAAGTCACTATGGACATGAATGGACCGCAGTATGCAGAGCGTTGAGTCTCACGATGTAGAAAACTTGCAAATGATACGTAGCGAAGTCAAACTGATGCCTGGTACGATGGCCTACGGGAGTGTTTCTTCTGAGTGTGCAAGAAATTCATCCATCTCGGTGCCAATTAACGAGACGAGTGCGCGATGCCGACGTTGATCGAGCGCATGAACGGAGACATCGAACGAGGACATTCGGAGCTGGGGAAATGAGGGTAGCCCCCTTGGCCCGTCACGCCTACAAATGAGGCATATCTCGAGGGGTCCCAACAGTTTTGATAAGACTATACAGTACATTCAAGTCATTAAAGTCAGTGTGTCTACACACCCAGCAGGGAGGGGCAGGATGGACATTTTTTTTGTTTCTCATTTTTTTACCAGAGGTGATAAAAAAAATCGGAAAAATGAAAATACTACAGTTTTAGCTGTTAGAATGTATGTGTAGTGTCACACCGGCGGCTAAAACAAGCGCCCCAAATGCTGCTCGGACCACGCACGTCTCACACATACGAGCGCTTTGGTCGAGGGCTTCCGGCTGCTTCGTCACGCGTCCATGATGACTGGTGACTATCTCAGCCTCGACGTTGCAACACTATAAATCTCTTCGGACCTCGGGCTTTGCTCACCAGTCCTGAACTCTGTTAAGACATTAGTCCGTTGGGCTACTGGTAAAAGGCTCACCAATCCCCCACCCAACCTATGAGCCTTATAACACTCTCCCCCCCTTCAGAACAGCGGGGTCTTTGGTCTCCGCATGGGGCCGTACGTGCCTATTAATAGTCCGAAGTTCTTAACAATCTCAGGGGGCCCAATGAAGAGTGTTTTTCAGATTCTTGACATGAGGAAATTATCTTTTCTTTAAAAAGCGTTTTCATGGTGGTCGTGAGATTCGAACTCACGGCCACTACAACCCATGTCCTGCCGTCGATGCCATTTGTTAAGGCATTAGTCGGTTGAGCTACTGGTGGTAAAAGGTTAACCAATCCCCCACCCAATCTAAGCCTTATAACAACTCCTCCCGCCGCGGTTCATGGTTGACGAGAGACAAACGAACAAAAAAATGCATCGTGCGTGACGGCTCACAAAAACAAACGGTCGTCTTTGGACATCGTCGCCTCGCATTGAAGAACGCGAAACGCGGAAAAAAAAAACGGTGTGATTGAGTGCTGCGATGGGCGGGGGGGGGGGGGGAGTCTGCAGATTCACCGTCGCCACGTATTGTGATTGTCCACCACAAATAAAATCGTTGACATCACACACGTTTAGCTTATACGACCCTAGGGCGGTTAAAAAAATCAATCCCGCCTCTCACTGCTGTCCTTCGGTGACCCATACGTGCCGAGACATGATGGAATTTGGTGGCAGTGGCTCATCGCAACGCGGCGAGAAAACAATATTTGTATCTACTCATGTAGAGGACAACGCCACGGGTGAGGTACTATTCAACAACGCCGACAGGGCAACCCTGAGCGCGCGTGCAGTGCACATGGACATCTCGTCAAAACAAAAAAGACGTGAACCAAAAGTAACACCTTCGGAACCCCGCTCGAAACCATGAAAGACACGCAATCAACAAGATAAAGCCTGCTGGGCGCGCGCTTTCCGGGCGTGTAAGGTACCACGAGGACCGGCCAAAGCAGAAAAACACGCAATATCTGCCACTAACTGCAGCACTCCAACATCGTCCCGTCCGGTGCGGGGCAGCAGTCGCCCCCGAGGGAAGCGCAGCCGGGATGGCTCGAGCACGCCCGCTCGTCCCCGCCCGGCGCTTCCGGCGATGACGAGTTACCGGTGGACGCACTGGGAACGTGGTTGGCACCGCAGCACCCTAGGTAAGTCCCTCCTGTTGTGGGGCAACAGGTACCCTCTAGTTGCAGCGCCAAACACCTGCGGGTTAGGGCCGTGGAAATCGGGTTAGGATTCGGGCGGAGCAAGAGCTAAGAAAAGGGCGCGCCGTGAAAATAAAAAAGAGGTCAGGTTTTTCAACACCGGGGGGGGGCTGCCAACGGTCGGTTGCCAACAGTTGCGAAGGCTTCGGACGTAGAAGCATGCAGGCAGGCGGTTCCCTGCGCTTTCTCAAAAGCCCAGCATAATCCATCGCTGCGGTGCAATTCGCTCTGGCGTGAGCCTACGGGCCCGCGCGGGTTGGTTCTTCCGCCGCAGGGCGCGAGAAAAAGTATCGTTAACGGGCCTCATCCACAGAAGAACACAAAAAGATGGGGGAGGTTATACCCTCGCACTCAAAGGTTCTCAGCACATGCCAGACCTCAGTAGCGACACAAGCATGACACGTTGCTGTTCTAGGGGCGCCGGTCACTCGTGGCCACGGCAGGACATAACCTCACGCCACGCAGACGTGCTCCCAATATTTTCATGACATCGCCGTGTCCGGTTGTCGGTAGGTTCTATATTATGCTGCCGTTGGAACTGGGCTGCCAAAACTAAAAGAGCCTCTTTTTTCAATGTGCGATACGTAGGTGGTTTCTTTGTTTTACCACCCTTGCCCACTCCCGTCCGTGTACCCCCCCTCCCCCCCCCCTGCGAACGAGTCTGCAAACAACTATCAACGAAAGCCGTATTGTGAGCAACTACCTCCCATCTCAAGTTGTGCTAAGCTTGATGGTACTCATCCCTCCACCGCCGCACATGTTCCCTTTGGCCCCCTTCTTCGGCTCACCCTTCGTTCGAGCTGCAAAGAGCCTGAGGATCGACATTCTTGTCCTTGGAGCTCTCCGGCGACTTTGCCTGCTCGCAGCATGACAGCATCTCCCCCGACACAGAAGGACAGCACAGGCCCGTCTTCAGGTTCAACGCCAAGCACTGAGGGTTCGAGGAGCAAGCCGACGGGCCCTTCAAAAGCGAGAAAGAAAAAAAAAGGAAACACCAAACAGCGAGCGCGAAGAGCAGAGAAACGAAAGCGGTTCGGTTCAGTTATAACAGATTTTCGCTCTTGACATACACCCACGCCTGTGATTGGTTGATCTCCATCCGAATTTGCTTGTGCTTGCCTGCACCCACGGCCAATAAATGTGCGCTCGAATTATATGAGGGAGGGAGCGGGCGCCAGCAACTAAGGTATAGACCGGTTGACGGAGAGAGAGAGAAAGAGAGNNAGAGAGAAAGAGAGAGAAAGAGAGAGAAAGGAGGGAAAGCGAAAACGGAGAAACACGGGAAGGCAGTGCGAAACAAATCTCCCCAAGTCCGTGGCTCCGTTGGTTTATCTTTAGATCGCGCGTCCCCACCACGTTTTGATCACGAATAACCTGAGAACGCAAGCTGCATGACAGTAGATACGACGGGAGCGTGCTTCAAAATACCCTCATCCTGCTCTTCAACAAGCGCCTGCGTATGATGGAGGGCCTGGTGTACCTTGACACGAAACGCTCATGTCAGCCCCCCAAAATCTACAGCTTCCCGCCAGAAAACACCTAAGCGAAGAAGCGGCAGCGAGCGCATCGAACCGTGCCGTGCACATGCGGAACTCCGTAGCGCGGGCGTATGCCGTCCGGTGACAGCACTGATCAATATTTCCTTGTTACACGACGTGGATAAACCAACGCACAGCACTCACCCATGAAAAACGGATAAGAGGATAAAACAAATATGTTCAAAATCGGCAGCCAATTAATACCTCGGGAATACCATCTCCGCTCGGACAGCAACCCAGCCAGCCACCGTCCGCCGCCGGGCAGCACAACTTCTCCTGCGTCAGTCCCTACAATGCACGGCAGGCGTTCCAGTGAGCAGATCGGGGCAGGCACGGGGAGGGATATCGAGGGATAGGAAGCACCACGTCAATCACCTCCGGAGAAGGAAGAAAGGGCGACGCGGATGCACTCCCCACGACGGTCAACCAAACACAGATTTCAGCAGGAAGTCCCTTTGGAAACCCCGCAGAGGGGGCATTACGGACTGCCACCCTTTGGCGGAAATACACGACAACCTATGCGGGGAAGAAAAAGCCCGAGACCAATCCTTCATATCACGAACTCGCTGTATAATCGTAGGCGCGGGGGGGTGGGGGGGGGGAGGGGCGGCCGTACNNGGGTCGGCCGGCTCGCTTTCGACCTCCGGAACAATAAATCGGGCAATAATACCCTTGAGACCTTTTTGTCCCGGAACATAGCACGAAACCTGGAGAAATTGGACAGCAGAGCAAACTACTACGTACAATCAGCAGCACCAGCAGTGTATCTGCTGAACTTCAAAAGTCGCAAGCTTCCCATGGTGGCCGGTTTACTGCTCGAATGTGAACAAACTCGCGCTCACCGCAAATATACAACTGTGCGGCCATCGCCATCGAATCCCACGGGAGCTCGCACTAATTCCTGCTCCCAAATCGCCACTGCCGTCTCAGCCCGAAACCCAACAGCAAACAAAATCGTACTCAGTCTGGGGGATAAGGGGCGCCCTCACCCTTGCGTTGCACGCAGAATTGGCCGCGCACTGCGCCTGGACCTTGACCTCCGATTTGAAGGCGGTTTCATTATATGCTTCCATTGCTGTGGCCGACGGCAACCACGAAGGGGGGGCGGAAGAGCAAGCGACAGTCACCAGGAGGTAGGTGGAGGGCGGGGGGGGGGGGGNNGGGGGTCAGCGGCAAGGACATGACACCTCCTAAGGGCATCAGGCGGCTCCAACATCGTATGAACGGGGGAGGGGGGACTAAGCACTTTTCACCGAGTTATGCTTGACAACTAAGGAGCGGGACCTTAGCAGGCACAACTTTCGCGCGACTTAACGCAACGCGAGGCTCCCATGCAAAACCTGCGAGGCAAGAGAAGCAAACCAGAGCGGCTACGTACAGCAACAGCAAACAAAATAAACGCAGTTTACAAATATCAAACGTTTCGTCGGCCGTTACCTCCTTGCGGCCGAGTTGCTATCCAGTACAGGCTGTTGGTCTTGGAATTTCCTGCATCGAATACCTCGATCTCGGTGATGTTCGCCCACGCCTCCACGGGAAGGACCACCGCCCCGGCGAGGGACACGAAGCCGGCCCACTGCGGCCCTAAAGAGCGCACAAGGAGGTGCAGAGGTGCAGAAAAAATAAAGTCTTCAAATTTAAAGGGGACTAAAACAGGTAAGTGGAGGTGCGGGGAAGGGGGAGAGGTGGGCAATTCATAATATGCATTCCTCAGCTTTTTCGTCAATTGCCGTGCAGTCCAGTCGTAAGCTTGCGGATTCTGCTAGTGGTATTCCCGATGGTGGCGGAAACAAGAGTGGAAANNGCGCTCAAAACTTATCCGGAACTGAAAGAATAATCCGCTGCGTACGACGGCAGATGGGTGGCGGGGGCGGCAGCGAGGAAGAAACGCACCTAGGTCGCGATTGTCGAACGCGGTCTCCAGGACCGGCCACTCTTGCTCCATGAAATCGCGCCCCAATAGCTCCTCGGTGATGGGCGTGAAAGGGAGCATATTGATGCAATGGACGAACTCCACGTTATCGCCAAACCTGTTGGTGTGNNTGCATGGCCGTAGTCGTATGAATACACACAGGGTTGAGGGGGGCGGAATGGGGCGCGAGCAAGCGTGCGGGTTGGGAACCGAATGCAGCAACACGAGGCAGCCCCCCAAAAAAGAGAAGGATGTAAAACCATCGAAAGAAGGCTAACACTGCCCAAGGCAGACACACGACTACCGATAGCTGCGGACTGGCCGCCACATAACATGATGGAGGCTGTCGACAACGACACCATCGCTCCTCCCGGCGGCAAAAAAAGCTGTCGGCTCGGCGCAGGTCTCAGCGAGTATGCAAGGCGGCCTCGAGGGGGAAGCAAAACAAACACGAACCGAAGCGCCTTGACACCTGCCTCCGCCGCTTATCACAGAGGAAGTGAAGTACGCAAGCACGCAAGCCGCCCATCCTAAAACGTGCGGGAGGGGATGCAAATATTTTTCAGCGTGGTGGAACTTCTTGCAGAGACCAACGCCAACAGGTTACGGTCAAGAACAGCGAAGCGTGAGCGTTCTCCCACATTTGACCAGGGCCTCCCGCCTGCCCCTCACCACGTCAGCTGCACCGCCTCAAGCGACGCCACCATTCCAACCATACGGCGGGACGAAAAGAACGAGTCGTAAACCTGTGCATCAACGAAAACAAGGACAGACCAAGGAGCGGAGGTAAGTCGGGGGGGGGGGGGGGGNNACCCTTTTGTTGCTTGCCTTGGGCATTTGACCATGGACCAGGGAGCCCTTTTCGAGACGGAGGGGGGGGGGATACCAAAGACAACACCAAATCAGCGGGCAAGGAAAAAACGCACACACCACCCCGCGACTCACAATCTGCGACACCTTCGAGCAGCGCTCGTCGGCGGCACCAGCGCGGGTGGGGCACAGGGCAAGATGACTCTCAACGCCACAGCGTTGCACGGCGTGTCTGACAATGCATGAATCGTGTGCAAAGTCAGCTACAATGCCATAGGGGGAGGGGTGGGGGGTAGTTAAGCACGGTATCTACGAGCTGCTGGACTGCTCTTGCCGTGCCCATGTCACAAACGTACCTCGGCGTCAGCTGTTGCTCCGCTCGTGAGGGCCCGGGACCACAATCGTAGTCAAATTCCGTCGTATGCTGCTGCCACTTGCAGTGCATACTGAGTGCTGCTGTGTTTATACTTTACATTCTCGAGGTCACAAAATCGCCCGGTAGGAACAGTTTCGTTTCGAGGTTGCCATTTCCTTGTTGTTTTTCGCGAAGACACACTCGCAGCAAAAAATGTACACGCCGTCGGACATTCCGATGGTCAGGTGCTACCGCAGCAGCAACGCGCACAAAAACCTTGAAACGCGGACGAGAGGGGCAGAAAATCCAGACCAAATCATACGTCTACGCTGTCGTCTACCACCTAATTTACTTTCGTTTTATTATTTACAATATTTTGAAAACAAACAAACAAACAAACGAAGCAAAGAAACACCAGGTGGGCGGCCAGCCGCATTTGTAACCGGCATACGTACGTACCGTATATGACACTGTNNTGATATACACTGTCATATACGCTTGTGAAACGAAACATAGCGAGGCGTTTTCTCGCACGCACCCCGTTGTTGTCCGGCATTTGCCAGTACTTGCGCGCGCCTCGCATCTCCATCGCAAGGAGCACCCGGCCCCAGTCCCGCATGCCGGTGTCCCCGACGGCCAGCCCGAGGAGGTACACACCGTAGTAGGCGTTGATGCTTTCGGAAACGCTCTCTTGTGATTTACCGTCGCCCTGCGAGAACAGCCCCGAAGTCCAGCTGTGGCCATCGTAAAAGTCCTTTTCATTATTTTGACAGGGGAGACAGAAGGTGGTATTGTACAATCCGGAACCAAAAAGAACACCGGGGGAGGTGTCAGGGTCATATAGGGCTTTAGGGTTAGTGTGTGTTATGGAATGGCGGGTTTGAA
>JAXFYO010012807.1:0-10930 GCA_034768055.1 Saccharina latissima
AATATCAATACCATACTGCTGTTTACACTTACTCTGTTGTTACTACGTACTGCTTTACGTACCGGTGCGAGATACTCCGCGTACTCTTGCACATGGAAGAGGCAAGACAAGTACGTACGTACTCGTAGGGCTTTCATATTCAGCGAGATCCGTACAGCCCAGTACAGCAAGAGGCGGGGGCAACGCTACAATGTGCCAGCAAATAGGCACAGATTACGATTGTGCATCTCCTTTTCAGGAGACGGTCGAGCCCGGCTCATTACTTAAAGTAAGTAGTATCTACCAGTAGATGTAAGTCCTACTGCTGCTGTTGTCGTAGTCTAGTTCTGTGGGCTTGGGAGCGTGAATCTTACGGAACTACAGCAGTGTTGACTGATACCTGCGGGTTGTTGGATGGCAAAGCTTAGGAAAGATGAATACCCCTATTGTACCACGTACAGAGTGCCTTTGCTCCTATTGTCAGTACAGCAGTTCTCGCACCATCGATCGGAGAAACCAACGAGTACTCGTACAGCACTCGCCCTACGTAGTAGCAATAGTTGCAACGTGTGCTTTTCGTATTCCACTGCCAGCAAGCGTGCACACATACGGGACAGACCAAGACAGTTACACACAGAATGCAGCCACCTTTGGCACGAGGGTAGTCCCTTTGCCCCCGAGGCCATCTCCTGCTACCCGGTCCAGCAGCACGCTCGATGAAGTAGACATGCTGAGCTTGGATGCGGAAGCCGACGAAGGACAAGACGGGAGGTTCTGGCAAAACGCAGTTATTCGACTTGCACGAACCAGCGAGTTGAACATGAACAGGGCACCCACCCCTCTCATCAAGCGTTGTATATAGATTGCACCTGCTCAAGGCTCAACAGGTCTTCTTGCGAACGCATGGAACCCAAGAACCGGAAGGGGGGGACACAACCTAACATATCCCCGCATGAATCAGAACGCCTCGCAGGCACAAAAAGTATTGAAAGATGGTCTCCTCGTGATTCGCAAAAAGCGCAAAATTTCGCTGCAACAACCCATCCACCCATCAAACCTCTCAGCGTCAAACGCTCAGATCGTGCGGAAATCGCAACAGCAACAGCAGTGCCGATCCACTGAATCGTAGGAGGAGCGAGAGGTCTCATCTATTTAGTTGTCTCCTCCCTCTGCGATCGGCGGCTGACAGGGAGGAAACCAGCGGCGTGCTGCTGCCTTGATCTCAAGTTTTCACCTCCTGCAACTGCCTGCGGCATCAATCACCCGGTGCGGGTCGGGCTGGATCCGATTATGATAACTTGCGAAACCGCGTCGAGCAGCTCGTCTGGAGGAATTCTTCTGCCATCGAGTGCGTCGTCGCAATATTCGTGTGAAGACAACAATAACGGTGGTGGTGGTGGTNNCGGCAGCGGTAGCGGCGGTGGTGGCGGTTGCTCTGACCTCACCGTGGCGACCGCCCTCAGTACCCACTGTGTGCAAGAACAGGGGGACCATACCAGGTCGTCTGGGTTCATCGTGCACCACCCTCTGCCCTCCTCGGACACCCAAATCGTCAACCTGCCGCAAGCCTATGTCCCAGACAACTCCGATCCACTGTCCTTTTTCTTGGCCAGCGGCAGGAGTGACCGCGATCCTTTCGGGTTCGGGGTTGGATCTGTAGCCGACGGTACGTTCGGTGGGCGCAAGCCTACAAGTGAAGAACTGTTGCTGTTCAGGAGCCACCGACTGCTGCAAGCAGAGGCCGTCTCCGTTGCTATTGGACCTTCCCACACCTCGAGTGCTTCCATACGGCAGCGCTTTGCGCTGATCAGCACAGGCCTCGCGCGTCAGGTTCGGATGAAGGTCTTGGAACAAACCAACGCGGCCGTTGAGTGCGTTCGAGCTCTAGGAGGCAGCGCGTCCGCCAACCAGCAGCAAGACATGATAAACGCCGAGCGACGCACGTGCCACCGCTTGCTTGCCGGCATCCTCGACCGCGCCACCTCCTCACTCAGGGAAATATCGTGCAGCAACAGCAACGGCATCAGCGGTGGTGCTGCGAGCAGCGCGGGGATGGACTCGGAGCTGAGCATGGGCATAGGGCGACAGGGACTGTCCTCATCTTTGCTGGGCTCTCCCCCTCCGTCTGAATCTCAGCAGGTGAGATATACTGCTGCTGTGTGCTGTATGACAGATGATAGAGATTGTTGCCCCATGTGTGAATCCAAGCGATAGACAGCGGCAGCAGCAGCGGCAAGGTGTTGCCTGGCGACCTTCATGTTCTTTTGATTGCTCCTACTATGGCCGCTCGCGTCCCTGCTAATGCAACCACCCCACCTAGCCTCCGGCACGAACCTCGACAATAGTGCAAACAATGGTGCACCTTCTCTCCCGGTTTCGAGCTTCGGCCGAGCGATCGTGCGAGTTGGAGATGATTCCTGTGCTATATTGTTCTTCAACACCCAACGAGAAAAATATAATTCCGAATGCTACGACGCGCATCCGTGTCCATCTGGCCAGGTGCTCCCGTTATTTTGTTAGGAGTACCTGGTAAAGTGGATCATCATATATACCATACGCGCTATTTTACGTCGTACGTACTGCTGCAGACAACCTGTGGACGAAATAAAGAGAAGAGCTTTATATGTTACATTATACAGAAAATGTGGTGCTCGTCATCAACATGCGACATGCTCATTTTCTTATGCACGAGTAAACAAAATCGGAAGGCTGCATGCGCTTTTTCTTTTCACAGGAAAAAAGAACATCATTGACAATTGATAATCACGATCATCATCTTCAGCCGTCGATGTGAAGTCAACTTGAAAAACTTGACTGAGAGTATTTCAGCCGCTCGCGCGCACCACGTATTAATAGTGTACGTAGAGTAACATGCCTGGTAAGTAAATAACGAGAATAATGTTCGTACGAGTATTATCCAATATTTGTGACTCGCTTATTACTGTACGAGTACATGTTCCTCCCCATTGATTTAGTCTTGACTCGCCGACCCTTTACCGGCAATTCGCCACTCCTCCCTCTTCTGCTATACCATGTACCAGTACAAGTATCAGGTATGCATAGATTAATATATCCACGTACTCTTATTATAGTAGATAGAGTGTAAGAAGAGTCTTCTTGGGGTTATATTCGTAGGGTTGAGATGGTACCAATCCACTATTCGTAGCATATAGATATGCGGCTGGCTTTCGGGCATGCATGCATATTCCCTCTTGACAGAGAGATGATTTATGAAACGCGCACCCACGCTATGACGATATCTAACCTATTCCCCACCGGTTCTGTTCCGTTCCTTGCCCGTTCTTTCCATGTCACCCGACCACTTTCGACGGCTCTGCCCTTTCAGCTCGCCTCTACCTGGGAAGATGCCACAACGGCCTCGAGCATGAACAGCACGGGGTCTTTGATGAGCTCCATGCAGCAACTACCGCCCGGCCAGTATCAGCAGCAGCAGCAACAGCAGCAGTCGATCATGCACATGCCCTCCGGCATGGGCCGTTCAAGCGTTTTCGCGCTCACGCAGATGCGCGACCGCCCCCAACACCACACCGCCCTCGGAACGCCTGGGGGCGAGAGGCAAGCTGCCGGGGGGATGTCGGGGCTGGGCGCCCTCCCCAGTGCCCACGCGGGCGGTGTGCACGATGCGGGGGGTTCCTTTAACTCCGGGGGGTCCGCGGTGCCGGTGCCGTCCATGTCGCTGAACCACACGACTAGTCACCCTGGTAGTCACTCGGCTAGTGGGGGGTTGTCAGGGTCGACGCCTTTCGACACGTGGAACGTCACGGGTGGAGATGTCGGTCGCGGGGGGGGCGGTGGTGGGAAACAAGCAGCCAGCAGCCTCGTCAAGGTGAGGACCCTACAATGCAAATACAACTTATAGTATAATAGTACGAAATACGATTAGTATAATTACCACTCTGGACGGACATATAAGGACCTTTTAGTATTCATATTAATGACTTAAATGTCCTTATATTTCCGTCCACAGTGGGTATAGTTTACTGAATTTCCTTTTGAGTCTAATACCTCGCATGTGTTCGTTACTGACTCCGTAGTGCTTTGATGGTATGGGCTTCATCAGTTTTGTCGCATGAGCTCTCGATCAGAGCCATCGACTCGGGCGTTTTCCTCCCCCGGACTCCGGTTCCCTGGCGTGGTCTCCCGAAAGTGAGCCGCTCTATGCCCCCGTCCGTAGCGAGAAGCATGCGACGCCACAGAAAAAAAAGTCATCGCATGGGATTCTGATTTTTAGAGCGCTAAACCGTACAACAACAGTGGCTTTGTAGATACGGTAAAAAGGTTGCTCGTTGAACGAACGAGGCTGCCGAGGGGCCAGGGCCAAGATGATGTCCAGATCGAACACTGCACACCATAAATGCCGAAAAAAAATGACTATTTTTTGTCGACGCAAGGCCAATCCGTGGGGCGGTATTTCTATCGGAGGCCTTCACCGCTGTATTTATCGCTATCATATACCGCTGACTAGTACTGACTAGTACTGACTAGTACGGCTGTCGTATGCGATGGCGCTTCCATCCTTGTCTCGACGAGTCGCAGTGACAGTCCAACCCTCGAGCAGCACGGGTGTGGTCGCGCGACGTCGCCCTTTTCCTGCCGAGTCTGGTCGGCACCCCTTTGGATTAGAGACGCTGCCATTGCGTTATTTGCGACAATGCTTCCCCGCCCCGTGCTCTTCCTCCGCCTCTTGCCTCTCCACTCTGAGTATGCTGTTTAGTGCAGCGGACGGTGATTTCTCCAGATATGAATATAGACGTATGCATCGAAGATGAACCTCACGTGTGCCGTCGTTCCGCCTCCTCCCCTCCCCTCCCCTCCCCCGTCTCGCGTGTTGCCCGGCAGGCCAAGAAGAAGTCGGGTTTGCTGACCAAGATGGGCTCTCACGCGCCCGATCTCCGGCGGCCGATTTACAACAACCGCAAGGGGAGCCGGCACCGACTGACCCCCCAGGCGAAGGAGATTCTGGAGGGGTGGTTGGCGAAGCACTGGCTGAACCCGTACCCCACAGAGGATGAAAAGGTCTACCTGGCGCAGGCTTGCCTCATCACCGTGACACAGGTGCGAGGGGGAAGGGATGAGGGCGGAGGGTTTGTGGGTGTAGTCGAGTGGTGGGGTTGGGGGAGGAGGGGGGGAGGGGTATATGGGTGTAGTCGGGTGTCGGATGGGGTTGATGCGCTTGAGGCAGGGGGGAGATGCTCGTGAACTGCATGTTGGCTGTCTGTAAACTCAAGAAGAGATTAAATTGTTGCGATCGATGTGGGGTCCCAGGGGGGAGGGCGGAGGATAGAGGGGTGCAATTGGGTGGCGGGGTTGATGCGCTTGAGGCAGGGGGGAGATGCTCGTGGAATGCATGCCGCCCGTCTGTGAGCTCAAGAAGAGTGGAGTGCGGAGATAGTTTGAGGTTATTTTATTACGAACGATGCGGAGCGGCAGTCTCACTCGGCAACCATGTCGATGCATGCGAGACATTTACTGGAAGTGGAGAAGGTTCTTCGTGTATTCGGAACGCCCTGCTACAACAGCAATATTGCAGCAGTATACAAAGTATACCATAGTCGGCTCGCAAATTGGCTTTGTTGTGCGTCCGCCAAGCCGCCCAGAGCGTAACAAAAGCTAAACGCCTTTGAGGCAAGCGCCTTGAAGGTAGGCGCCCTTGAGGCAAGCGCTTTTCAGGCAGGCATACTTCAAACAGCTGCAGTGGACGTTTTGCTGTATTACTGTCTGTCGGTGCATCTCACGGCGAAGAAATTGATCGCAATACGTATGGAGTATGAGGCAACCCAACCTCGGGCTTTGTCTTCTCTCCACAGGCGGATACGTTTGACCGGTGTACCGCTGTTTGTTCGTCGCTTTCCCCCACGGCTTCAACCCCCTTTTGGTTGACCTTTTCTTCCTCTCCGTTTCAGGTGAACAACTGGATGATGAACGTCAGGGTCAGGCGCTGCCGAACCAAGAAGATAGGCGTGGCCACGGGCCCCGAGGAAATCACCTACCCGGCGACTACCCCCAAGGCCATCGCGGCTAACCGAGTAGGGGCGCGCCCTGGCCCCCAAGCGCGTGGTGTCACCACCTCCCACGTGCGCACGACCTCGGCCAGCTCGGCCACGTTTTGTGGCGCGATGGCCCCCCGACAGAAAGTGGAAGCCGGGACCGCAGGCGGAAGGATGGAGGGGGGGATGGGGGCAATGACCGCGCGGAAGAATGGAGGGGGGGATGGGGGCAGGCCTGGTGTACGAAGCGTCCGCGCCGGGCCGTCGTCGAGCCCTCGCATGAGCCAGCCTAATCAGCCACGTGTGGAGCAATTTGGCCAGTCTCGTATCGACCAGTCGATTACCACTGCCGGCGGGCTCTCCAGTCCTCGCAGCGCCCAGTCGAGCCCTTCGGGGGGCATGTCGGGGGTGTCGGCGGCGCCCTGGCACATGCAGCAGGACGCATCGCACGGCGGCGGGCAGATGGTGCCGGCGTCAGCGGTGTCCATGCCTGTGTGAGCCAGACGTGTGCCCTCGCCGGTGCCTTTTTTTTGTGTGTTTTGAGTACTGCATCCTGTAGACGTGCGCAGCTTTTTTGTGTGTTTTTGATGTGTTTATTTTTTGTGTGTTTTTTTGTTTTGGGCGGCTTCGCTTGTAAGGCATAAAATGGCATTAAGTGATTCTCGTGACTTTCTTTACAGTATTTAGTTAGGTGGTCGGTGGCCGACTATTATGATGTTTTATTCGAAGTATTTGGTGGCGGGCGACGTGCTAATGGTATGCGGTGTGTGCGAGCTACTTTTTTTCTGAAAAAGGCCATTGGACGCCGTGTGCGCGCGCAAGGATAGCGGAATAACTTTTTGATCTTGTACATGTAAATTACGGGGGTTACGTAGTCATCATTAGTGAGCTGAGCTGCGGGCGTCTTTCAGCAGCAATGAATCCGTTAGTATGATATACATATTCATTTAATTTATAATTTTTTATCTTTTGACTTTCTTGTGAGGCCGGCGACCGGCGTTGTTTTAAGTGTGGCGCACGCCGGCTGGCGTAACTGCAAGGGGCAGAGTTCAGGGGGAAAAAAATCAACCCGCCATGCCGTACGCTTTACGTAGTCGATCAGCGAAAAAAAAAATTGCCGTGCGTCGTCGTAACAAATTGTATAGAGTTTTACGGGGGGGGGGGGGGTACATAGGCGCTAGAGGCGTCACTATGTGCGTCACTGGCGGCCTAGGTTTAGTTCTCGCGTGGGGTTCAGATCGTTCGCGCGCCGAGTGCCGCGGAGAGCGATTGGTTACAGAACCCTCGCCGTGAAAGTACTCTTACCGTAGATTCGGAAGGCCTGGATCACGTAGCCCAAGCCGTAGCAAGAAGACCAATTGTTTTTTACTCACGTTGTTGTACGATTTCAGTTGATTTTAGTATGTTTTGCTTTACTTTTTTCTTTACTGTGAAACAAGCAGAATATGAGTCGGGACGTCATTGGACGCTAGCGGACTACGCTTTCGATAAATATGCGAGACAACATTGTTGAGAGACAGACGGCTTGAGAGGACTTTTGAGACTTGCGAGGCGCTTCGTCCGCGGGCAAGGACCACTCGCCAGCCCGCGCAGGGTATAGAAGACGTCGGCAAGTAGTGGTGGTGTTGGTGGTGCGATAAAAGGAATGCCTGGTGTTTCTTGTACGGACCAAAAATGCGGAGTATATCATACGCCGACTAAGACGTGCAGTCTGTCGTCGTCATTTTGTTGAGCATACGCCGACAACGACGTACGGGTCTGACGTCGTCATTGGGTGGTGTTGGGGTAAAAACAACGGTTTAATGTTTAATGTGAAAGGCAACATACACCCAGGTTTTGGGGAGCAACAACAGCAGCGCCTCCGTTTTTCGACCGCCTCTAGGAGATGGGGAGGCATGCGATTAAAATCCCGGCCTGGCTGCGAGGAGGGAAACTAATCGTACGCACGAGGACCACACTCACTCCCGTACGATGTATTATATGTGCATACCGTACACGAAAATCAATGCGGCGCCCGACCAGCCCGAACCACCTGTTGTACGTATGCGCATCACAGGACACATACAGTTATGACAGTATATAACGATACCCTCCATCAGAGAGCTTCCCGTGTCCCAAGTCAACGTATCTTCCGTCTTTTTTATTTTCAGCCATCACAGGGCCTGCCCTGCTCTTCAGCACCTACAAAAATGCCAGTACCACCTGCTGGGTAGTGTCGAAATGAATATTCCCCCTTTTTTCTCCCACCTAACCCCAACAGATTCTCCAAACATACAGCAGTCAGTCGGCAAACGAAAAAACATGCGCGCCCCATTCCACCAAGCTGAAAAATGTTTCAAGCTTGGCTCGGTGCAGAGATGAGCCCCCTCATGGGGAAGCGTATTCTGGCGGAAAGCATGAAGGACAGATCTGGCAGGGCTTCGAGCCTTGCTTGGGCAGATGCTGAAACCTTCTCCTGCACGCACGAGATGACAAATAATGCACGAAGCAATGAAGCCGGTGGCCGGATGGGAGGGGGGCGAGCAGTTTGGAGGGCGGACAATATGAGTCGGTCGGCATTAATAAGCATGCGTGCGTAAACGTCAGAAGAAGCAAAGGAGACCTGCTCGTAATAAGTAATAATGCCGTCAGAGGCAACACCCGTGACAAAAACCCTCAAACCTCTCTTCTCGTACGATATGATACGTGTCATGTTTTTGTTTTTTCCACTCCGATTTACTCCGAGCAGCAACTACAACAGCAAAAACAAAATGTTCAGCAAAAATAGAGCGGTGTCGTCATACTGCTGTATGCTGTATGATGGAGCGCTATGTTTAGCAAAACAATGGGGAAAAAAGAAGGCTACGTACCGGCGACATAACTCTGCAGCGAAGCAACACTTATAAATTAGAACTGCTGTGGTAAGGAAGACCAGGCGCAAGACAACCCTCCGCCTCGTTCGATACATAGACCAGAATGTCCAGAATGTTGCAAAACTCTGTCGCCTCGTTCGATACATAGACCAGAATGTCCAGAATGTTGCAAAACTCTGTCGGAGACCTGGAAATACCAAAATGGGCCGAAATATGCCGCTTGCTTTCAAGCCGCCGGACAAAAGCTGCCACCAGTACGTGTGAGACGTCGGGGTATATTATCCCATTTTTTTTTACGACACATATGTACGACATATAAGACCAGGTGCACGAGAGCGCGTGCTTTTTGGGCGAAATGTTGATGTAAAGCGAGATATGCACATACATGCAAAAATGAAGGTGAGATACCATACACGCGCCATAATGTTTTCGCGCAGATAAGGCGAATCAGACATGAGACTCAAGGCGGTGACGTGAGCAACACAAGTGGAGTCTGATGGCCCCCGCAGGGGCAAAAAAAACAAAAACAAACAGCCTGCACGGTGCGCGGAGTAAGGAAAAACGTGTACGTCAAAACCGAGCGACTTTAGCGCGCAAAACCGAGCTACGTATGCGAAAGGAAACAACCAAAGGACACTCCTACAGCAACATGTATAAAACTATCAGGTATATACATATTTGTACTGAAAAACGAGGTTGAGAGGGAGCACAGTACCAGGTTAAGGGGACGAGTAGCGCAGGATGCGCACACGACTTACCAGTGGCGGCGACCTTGCCCTTGCCCCCTTCTTCCCGCCCCCTCGCAATCGCGTCGCGCGAAGCAAGTCCGATAGCTCCACGCTGCTACCGTGCATCGCTCCCCCCTCAGCAACGCCATCTCCTGCCTTTAACCTCCCCGGCCCCGACAGAGGAAACAAAGGGTCTCCAATCTGATGAGGCGTGTCTTGGCCGGACTCTCTAGCCGGCGCGCCAGCAATACCGAACCCTGCGAGGGCTTGGCTACGATGATGGAAAATATCGGCAAAGCGTCACGGGGCAAGGTGGGAGAGCCATGGTGGCATTTTTCAATGAGAGCAGTATAGCAGGCACCAGGCAACGATTAAAAACAAAAACGTGACACTTTTATCGAGCGTGACATCCCAGTAAGGTTCAGCAGTACAAAAAGCAAGGCATCATCGACACCACGAAAATATTTCAGCTCTCCCGAGGTATAAGCCATCGCATGCACCCAGCCAGCATACAAATTGTTCCACCGTGTACGTACGTACGTACTGTAATGAAAATCACACCACATCTCTGCCCCCCGAGATCCACCCACCCTTGCTAGCAGACCGACCAAACACCTCTTGCAAGGCCCAAAAATCAGTATAACCACTATATATAACTGCACCCACGGTTTTGGAAATAAAATACTTGGAGTTAGAGTAGCATACTTCTAGCAGTACTAAAAGGGTTAACCCCTCACCTGACCAGGTCCACGGGTTTCCCAGGCTGCGATTCTCCTTCCCCGGACGCCCTCGCCTCTCCCCCAACCAAGGATAGCAAACCCGGCGTCCCGCCCGCCCCTCCACCTAGCCCCCGCGCAGGTGCAGCCATAAAAAAATCAAGGTTCCACGCCGGTGCCTCCGCCGGCGCCGAGGGTTTCCCATCCACCGGAGGCGTTATCGGGGCGTCCTGCATCGCAGCCGGTGCGCCGGGGGGTGCAGACTGGAAGTCGTCGAAGGGGTCGCCGTCCCACGCTTCGTCCTCGCCAGGGTTTACGCCAGTGCCGTCGGTAGCGACTTCGTTGGCAAGTACCGCCGCGCCATCGGAGGTATCGGCGACGTTATCTGTCGGGACGCTCCAAGCTACAGGGTCGCTGTCATTCCGGTTGTCCCTCGCTAACGGCGGGGGCGAGGGTAAGCGCGGCGGAGGGTGACGAGGCATGTCGGGGGTTAACTCGCGCCAACCGGTCGAGTCGGGCGGCCCGTCGGAAGGGCGCGGCTCGGGGGTCGACGGGAAGGAAGCGAAGCTCGTCGTTTCTGCTGCTGCAGGAACCAGCTCCTTGAAATCCTTCTCCTCTTCCGCCTCCTGCCACTGCTCCTCCTCCTC
>JAXFYO010012922.1:291-19719 GCA_034768055.1 Saccharina latissima
TGTATGCACTTTAGTAGTTATGCAACAGGCGGCTCTTTGGGACCTGAGCAGGTGCGATAGAGTAAAATATTCAGGTGCGATAGCCACGTAGTGTCATTTCGTTCTATGTTGAGCAGAATATTCAACTGAACGCCTGTATCCCAAATGACACCCCAAGGGCGAACCACCTGCGCAGCCTACCTATTAATAGTAAAAAGCGCACCCAGGGTACTCGCAAAATGCCGCGAGCCGTCCAAACATAAGTGCAGCCGGCCATTGCGTACCCAATGCAGAATGACAGCTTCCACCACTGCTACGACCGGGAAACTACCTACCCAAAAGTTTTTCTTCTTCTAAACGATGACCACTGACCACTGCTTAATCGCAGGAACCGCGTCGCCCTGCCGCGTGAAACACAACCCTTCCAACAACCATAGAACAGAGAAAGACGAGGACAACAAAAGACAGGGCAAAAACAAAAGGCACTATGCGTCTACCAGACGGTACCTTTTGGAGTGCCTCTCGACCACCTTCTTCGTGCGGTCGAACATCTTCGGCGTGATGTCCACCGACACCTCCTCCCCGGCGTCCTTTTCCTCCTCCTCTTCGTCGCCTCGCCTGCCTCCAGTCGAGGTTTGGTCAAGCCAACCCAGACCGCTGTTCCTCTTGCTTTCTTCTTCCAGAGCGCGCTTAAGAGCGTCGCCTCCGACGAGCGCTCGCGGGGACCTCCAGAACCGCAGCGCCTCGTCGCGGAGCAACGGGAATGGGACGCACACTTCCGAGTCGACAGGGAGGACAGTCTTCGACTGGCGCTGGTCCTTGCGGCTCAGCGCGACGTGCAGCGGTCTGGGCATGTCGTTCTTGAGGGTCACCTGTGAAGAGAGGTGAGGCGAAGGGTGGCTGTTGTAAGTTAGCGAGGAGGGGGTGGCAAGAAGTCCAAGCGGGCGAGAGGGTAAGACGGCGTTTTGATGCGTGAAGACATTCCATTCGCGCCTAGAATCATGCCGATTGTGCCTGAATAATTGAAGTAGTAAAACCACGTTAAAGAAACCCTCCAAAACGACACGTAGATGCGTACTCGAAGTGTATACTGCATTGACGGTCCGGAGTTGCGACCCGCTTTTCCTAGGCTTCCGCCACTGCTTCCTCTCCTTCCCTGCGACAGAAACAACGACAGGCCCGAACTAACTCTCGGTCATACAAACACGAGTCCTGGCACAATCACCCCCCACCCCGTTCACCAATCGTCATCAATCGTCCTCCCCCCTCCCTCCTCCTTCCTTCCTTCCTTCCTNNTTCCAGGACGGAATGGTCTTGTGCCGGGCGCGAGACGAACTTCACTACCATGCCTTCAAACAGCCACGGCTCCGTGCTCATTTGTGAAGGGGGAGACTGAGAAAATCGACATGTTGCACGGCGTAGAAATCGCATGTGAGCAAGACAAGACCAGCGAGGGGCAGGGGGCGGTACTGTCGACTGCGACAGAGGAGCAGCGGCGTGGGGTCGGGTCGGAACGCTTTCAGTCGGAAGAGACTATGAATACTATGACGTATAATACGGGTCAACGCCCTCACTCTGGAGAACAGCAACAAACTATAGCCCGGTAGCATTCGGCGTGGCGCAGTATCATGCCACACTGCATCGGTAAGTGCGGCCCGCGAGACGTGAAACTCCCCCAATCCGCACTGCCGTACGTTTATTTAGAAATGGGGGGCCCACGAACGAGTGTCGTCCTTACCAAAACAAAACTAGCGCAGTTGAAAAGCTATACCGGATCCCTTCTCCTGCCCTTTTCTATCCTATATCGCCAAAACCTCGTGCAGGCAACGAACCGGCCATCTCACCACATCGCTGTGAGCACGATCATCGCTCCTGACCATCCTGTACGCGTGTATCCCGCGGCCGAGCAGGTCCAGAGGAACGCCCGTCACGGGCAAGAACCCCTGCACGGCGACAGTCACCGTCGCCGTCGGGATCGCCTTCTTCGCGTTCGGGATCGGTAGCTGCCCCGCGCTGATGCGCGCTTCCGGCGGACCATCGGCGTCGTTGACCCCTGCTCGCGCCCCTTGAGCCGCCGCGCCGCTCGTCGGCGCCGCCACCGCCTCTCTAGCCTCCTCGTACAAGGACGCGGCAATTCTTACGCCGGTCCGACGGACTCCGCCCGAGAGCCGTGTGGGGGAGAGAGGCGTAGGGCGACGAGTTTGGCGCCTGCACACACAAAAAAAACAGCCGCCGCCGCAGCAAGCAAGATAATCGGGTGCGATGAAGGGAGGCGGAAAAAACACAACAGTGAGCGCGGATGGTCAGTCAATCATGACGGAAGATTGAAAAAAATATACGGTGAGCGCGGATGGTCAAGCACGTCGACGACGACAACGACCGCGGCCAATAGGGGCTGGACAATGGCCTCAAAACAAAAAGTGGAAACCCACCGTGATCGCCGCAACTTCATCGCAGCCCATTTGATTAGAATCCCACAAAGGAGGTTGTAATAGAGCGCACGTGGGTCACAGCGAGGCCGAGCGTCATCATGTGCCCGTACTCCCACCAATAATTACGTGTCTTACCACGCTCGGTCGTGCTGCCCTCTCTGTCTTACTCTTTCTCTTATCTCTCGCTCTATCTTGATTGTGCTATTATGTTGTTGTCTCTATCCTTGCGCCACTTGCGTCATTTCCTCTTTCTCCGTACCCCCTACCCCCCCCCCCGTCCCTCACGCTGAGTCCTTTCTTTGCCCGCCTCGGCGTCGGTTTTCCGGCACTCACATTCGTTTATGGAGAGATCGCCCTGCCTTGGGCGGCGGGGGTAACGCGGTTCCTCCGGCGTCATCTTCGAGCGACACGGTCACGACCAAGCCCAGGTGGTTCTCAACGACAAGAACACGCGAATCGTCCCGAGCGCCGTCCCTCAGCTCGGTGTACACGGACTTCGTCGAGTACCTGTCATCGTGCGTCACAACAATACATACTTGAGAGAGAGATAAACGGTTCCCAGCTTTCCTGTTGGTCAACTCATTCTTAACATAAACTTTTCATTGGTCGAAAAATCATGGTGGCGGCATGACGTCACTTTTGTTTGCGCGGGAAGGGGATTGAGGTGTCGGGTGACACAGTAAAAAGGAAGCCAGTAAATTCCGTCATGGCACGCAGGCACGCGGGAGGATCGGTGCGCGCTTTCGTTTCGATGCGATAAAAGCGACATACAGGTACGAAACGCGCGCCCTGGGCGGAGGAGATACATACGGTAAAAACGCCTCCGTTTCGTTTTGACATGCATGACGATCGGCCCGCGACGTAAGGGCGATAAAAAAAAAAAAAAAACTGGTCCTTCAGCGTGCCCCGCAGAGGCTGTGTTCGACCCGCAAGCAAGGGTACGTCCGCGTAAGAGAAAAAGCCTGCGCAGCCGCACGCGCGGACCACTCAACCCAGAGAGCTCTGAGGGTCCCTCTCCCGAGACACTGCTGCTGATATTTCGCGGGCATTGTGGAACCGTTAGTGGGCGTGGAAGGAGTACAAGCACTCAGTGTTTGCTCCTATCGTGCCGTTCCGAGCGGAGTTCGTTGCTACCTGCTCTTGGCATAGTCTCGTGATTCCAAGATGGTGGAGGCCATGGCCAACAGGCCCGTGGTCGCATTCAACACGAAGTGTCGCTCGGCGATCATCTCCCCGCGAAGTTCCGCCGACCCCCGCGGGTCGTTCATGTTGATGGACATACTGCTCGATAGAGGCACCACACAAAAACCCACAGGGAACCAGAGGGGAGGAGGGGTCGACGTGAGTGGGCAAGGTCAGAAAAATGTTTGCCGCTCACATCCGACAGAGCTTCCGACGGATGCTGCGATAGAGGTGCACCATGTTTTCGTTTTGAGGGTGGTGGTCACTTGAAAAGAAGCTCTATACCTCACCTTCAAAAACTGTTTTTGGGAGGAAAATAAAGGGCTACCCGGTGAACAACCCCATAGCCTATATATAAGTATATAATGAAAAAACTTGCAACACGAGAATGAAATTCCGACGATTTTGGGTTAAGGAGCCCGGTTATTCAGAAAACATTTCAGACAAAAAGTGCCACCTCTATCGTAGCACGCGTCTTCCATTTACTGTATTTACTGTATTTACTGTATTTGAAAGCAGCGGAGCGTCCCAGATCAGGCGAGCCTATTACGAGCATCGGATGCTCACACTACGTACAGCAGTGAAGCGATGGGCGCAGGCAATTGCCACGGCAACGCGAGGAGTTCCAAATCGCGGGGCAGCTCTCTGCTCATCATCTGCCTCCTCGCTCGGGGAAAAAAAAACGTTTCACATCGCGAGGACACGACGTGATGGGAGACCAGGCTCGTATCACTTTCTTCGAGGAACTTCCAACCACGGACCGACTGTCTGTATCGATCACCTCGTCGCCTTCCCTGAGCTCGGCAGCTCAATCAAATCTGCGCGCGAAAAAAACTCCTTACCTCCACGGCTCAATGAAGTGCTCGCTTCCTTGCACTCTGGGGTTGAAGTACCTCCCTTCCATGCCAAACTCCGCTTTCATGCTCAGGCTGTCCTCCAGGCCGAGGACGTCCTTCGAAGCGACGTGCTCGAAGTCAAGCATCGCGGTCAGACCCGACTTTATCGCCGGCGAGCTCTGTTCGTCATAGCCGCCGGGTTCTGAGCCACCTTCCTTGATTGCGAACGGGGCTGGGCGACCGCACCGATCGCACAGGCCGCCTTTGATCACATCGCCGCCACACCCAAGGCAGTTCGTCGTGACCACGGCGACCCCTCCGTCGCCCCCCTCGGCGTCGCCCAGCCGCGGCAACTTGAATTCCAACTCAATGCTCGGGGCCTCGTTCCCGTCGATCGCCGTGTTTTCCAGCCGCTGAAGCTGATCCAGCTGCAAGAAGACACCGTGCTCGCACAGCAGTGTAACCTTGAACCGAATGCGAGGGTGCTTGGCCACGCCCGCGACACCGTTGGCTCCGCCGCCACCGGCCGCGCTGCCGACGGTGGAAAACGTGGCCAGCTGCAGCGCTGTGTTTGCCATCTTGCTGGCCTCCAAGTCCGCTGTCTTCGCGACGGACCTAAGCCCGCCACCCATCGAGCCCATGCAATACTGGCGGTTGACGTTCCACGACGGGTTCGTGTCTAGCGCGACAAGAGCAGCAGCGTTGAGGTCCACGCTACCCGTCGTTCCGACGCCCTCGGCGCTCTCCTCCCTCCGGGAACCGCCGGTCGGCAGGCGGCTGCGGCCGCTGTAGCTGTTGTTGCTGCTGCCGCGGCGCAAGTTGCTGGCGGTGCTGCTGCTGCGGCGCATGAGCTTCTTAGGGTCCGGCGTGAACCGCGAGCGCAAGCGCCGTCGCACCCGCTCGCCACTGGCCCGGCGCGCCATACCTCGGCCAGCCGACTGCTGCTGCTGCTTTCTGAAGGAGAGTCCGTCGGCATGGCCACCTCCGATGAGGAGGACGAAGTAAGGTAACGACCCCACCACACCGGCGCCAAGCTCAACGGGGAAGGCGGGAATGTCGACAGAGAAGGCACGGTAGACATGATGCTGGGCGGCGGAGTCACCTTCGACCGGAAGAATGGTTTCGATCTGTATCCCATGTCGAATCGAGCGCAAGGAAGCACAGCGACAGCGATGGGAACAGAGCTCCGGGATTAGAACTCATTCAGTAGTAGAAAACTAAGCGCAGGGACGCCGGAGGGCCATGACAGGTAAGAGCACGGTTTTGCGTGTGAGCGCTGTGCCTGCTGCTGAATCGCAGGAACCTGTGGGGGGAGAACTATCCCCACGCCGAAGAACGACAGCTCTTCGGCCAAGCCGCGGTCCCGTTCGAGCTAACTACCTCGGCGGCAACTTGTTAATTTGGGGAAAACGACTGAGCTACGTACACCGCCGTGTCTTTTCGATCCGAACAGGTTCACAACCTTAGGGTCACTGAACGACTCTGTTTCATCAGCATCGTGAATGTTCCGTATGCATTTCTGGGCATACAACGAAAACAACAAAGCCCTCAAAATGCATGTACGATTCCTGTTTAAGCGGAAAACCTCCAGCGTTTATAACTTAAGAGGGAAAAAAGGGTGCCAGAGGAAAGGGTATATATACCTTGGGGGGGTATTTTAGTAAAACAAAACTATTTGTTGAATCTCAATTTCACAAAGTACCTCGAAACAAAACGGTATCGCTATGAACGGCCCTTTTTTGTCTCACCGTCGTGCTGGTTCTTTCGAGTCCCATCTCTTCCACCCACTTCGGCAGCTCCAACTTCGAGACCTCGTTGGAAGAACGCCTCGAGAGTAAGCTTGACCCCTTCTCAACACCGTCCGCGCCGGCCATGGCGGAAACGTCGTGGAAGCACACCAGCAGCGTGCAAGGCTTGTCGACCACCATCTTCACTCCGAGCGGTGACTTGGCCCCCAAAAACGTGTCTCGGCGCCGGGCTTCGGGCGCCGGCAGCCTAACCCCCGTCACGTACCCTGCCTCGCTCGGGTCCGACAACGACGACAGCTTGGGGTCTACGCCTCCGAACATAGGCGCCAGCTCTTCCGGAAGGCGCGTGATGTACATCCCCGACAGGGTGCCCGGGGCAGACGAACCGTCTCCTCCCTCCTCCTGTTCGTTTCGTTGGGGAGGTAAGACCGGGTGAGAGGAGGTCGAGGGGAGATAGATGGAGGGGGGTGAGCCGTACGGCAAAGGCTGCGGCGCAGACGGAGTAAACCACGAGCCCTTGGGAGAGGCGCGGAAAAAGGCTGGGAAACACACACTACAGTATGCGATACGCCGGGGAGCGTACGGGCCCTTCTGTTTTAATTTCGCCTCGTCCCGTCTTCCATCTATCCTTCTGGGGGACAGAAGCAAATTTCACACCATTTTTTCCACATGCGTCAAGTTCCGGCGAACGGTAGCAGCAGGATAGTTCGCTTGTTACGGGGTCAATCAACTTCATTCCATACAACCAGTGCACACCTCCTGAGCGTAGATGAACGTGCCGGGACGTACGGGAGCTGGGATATACTGGGGGCCGGGGGAAACACGCGAGCCGCTCCCGCCCTTCTCGTCATGTGCGGCGAGGGACCCGACACGCACGATGCCGTTGTACCATGCTGGGGCAACGAGGAGCGACCACGCGTCACGAGCAAAATGGTAGTTGTCGAACGCCTTCACCATCTTGGCCTGCCCATGTTTAGAACAAAAAAAACACAACAGGTGCAAGGGGGGCATGAACGAAGCAGAGGGAGGGGGGCAAGAACAAACATGAGATACGTGAGGGTGCACGTTTTTGACGCGCGCTCGCGCACTTCGAATACAACCAGCAGCTTGAGGTACGGCACGCGCACAGAACATCCAACATCCGCTTGGCGATCCAAGTCCCGCATGTAGTGCTCTCAACCAGCATATCGAAGGGTTGGGAAACCCTGCTTATCGTTGACGCGAGGACTGTTTTGTTTGGGGCGTTCTACCAGGTGATAATAACACATTGCCTTGCTACACTTGGCAGATCGGTCATCTCAAAGCGTCGAAAACAAACGCGCACGCTCTCCACGTTTCTCGGTGATGCCTCCCTCAGGCTCTCAGCGTGCCCGTTCCCGCCTTCCGCAAAACTCCTGTCTGTAGACGGGCGAAAACTCCCCACGCCGCGAGACTTTACTCGTCCACATGGGGGGACTTTGCGCCTACGTATCGTACTGGGAGCCGCACACCAGCGCCGCCAACAGAACAAGCGAATGTTAATCAATCCGTGGTGGCCCTGATCATAACCTCCACCCCCCCCCGACCACTTCAGCACACCTGTACAGTCTCGGCGCTTTGTCCCCCCGACCCGTGTTTCGTCGCATGGGTTTCCACCTCGAAAACTTTCCAGAACTCTGGGGGCGAGTAGTCGGGCGGGCGCGCCGCTAAAAACCCCGCGAGACTTTTGTATCCCTCAAGCATCGGCTTGACGACATACCACGATCGGAATTCCTGCGCCTGTAAAACGCAACCACAGACAGACCGAAGGGCAGCGGAGGTATACTATTGCGCTGTGAGTCGATCAAGGTGTAGGGTTTTCACGCTTGTAGCCGCGATTGCGGACTTTTCGGGAAACACGAAAAATGCAAAACTTGAAGGGAGTGCCCGGGCACTCGAAATATCGTGCTGACGTAGAGCCTTATACCCCCGTAACATCGGAAGAGCTTAACATCACAAGAGCTTACCTGAAGTGCGACCGGGCCCTCGTGCGGATTGCCGATGCGCATGCTTTGCATGAGCCCCAAGAACTCCTTGGCGTCCACCTCGCCGTCGCCGTCGCGGTCCGCCTGAGCTACGAAACGGTCCACCTGAGTCGCAGACAAGAATCCCAAGGACAGCAACGAAACCGAGCACAGCAACAGTCACGATACATAGAGGTGCCTCGATCGTTCGGATCCCTTTTTTTTATCTCCACCCCCTGTTGAAAAAAAGCCACGGGCAGGGCTTCTCGCACGAAACGATAAACGAAACAGCGTGATCAAATAGTGGGATGCGCAGAACATGCGTAGCCCCGGCCATGTTGAACTCCTACCTTCGCCTCAAAATACTAAAAACCCACCCAAACGTTGCCTCTCAGTCGCTCCCCGCGCGCGCCTCTCACCTGTCTGTCTAGCTCTGATTGCGTGCGAAGGGGGTTCGCTTCTTTCATCAGCTTCGCTATCTCGCCGAAGTCGAGAGTTCCGGAGCTGTCAACGTCGGCGTCGTTGAACGCTTTCGTCAGCGCCTGCTCCCGAGCGCGTTCCAGGGTTGACTCTCCTGGGCCATCAACCATGAGGCGCATCATGGTGTCCGTAAACTCGGCGATGTTCAGAGTTTCGGTGCCGTCTTCGTCCAAGAGCCTGAGAGATACGGCAGTGTGCGACCGTGAGGCCAGCAACGAGGAACATGCGGGGCATGCTTCCGGGGTTATTGAAAAGCTGCTAACATTTTTGTGAAAAAAAGCACCACGACACCAGAACACAGATAAGTCAAGGTTTACAAGGACCCGCGCCAATACCTACGGATAAGGTTATTAAGGGCGTTAGTCTGCACTTGAAGGACACAGTACGGAAAAAAATAAATGTAAGAAACATAATGACTTGAGCCCGAAAAAAAAAGGTTCAACATCACGCATCACACGTAACACATCACACATTACACATGTCTTCCCAAATCGCAACCGCGGCATTCCCCCCAAAAAATGGCAGTAGAGCCTGTTATTTGCTGCTTGATAATACCTCGCCTTGCACTCGCACTTACGAGATAAACTGCGAGACTTCCGCCTCCCTCTGCGCGGGCGCGAGGTTCTGCCGCTCAAGCTGGTGGCGCAGGAGCTCTTCGACCTCGCCACGGTCTAGCTCCCCGTCCCTGTTTATGTCGGCAAGACGGAAAGCTTGCCGCAGACTGGCAACCATCCGGCGCTGAGCCTTGTCCAGGGCGAATGTTAAGGAGGCACCCCCTCTTGATCCCGACGACGTTGCCGTGGAATCGGCGGTCGTGGCTGGGGTGACTGCAGCAAGGAGCGATGTCGCGATGCCTGTCAACACCGCTAGGTCGAGGTCGGTCACCTTCCGAATCCGATGGGAGGGGGGGGGAGGACACAGTTTTAGGTGACAAGACAATTCGTTGCTGCCCTGGATCAAGGCGAGTTTCCAAGCCAGTCTGTTTGGAGGAGCGGCCCACGGGTCACAAGCACTACACACTACACACCACGGCGTACACGGCTGCTTGACATCAACAAAGCACAACATCACTCGCCGATGTGAAGTAATATATCCCAAGTTTTCCGCCTCTCGCCCGCCGGCAATAACAGCACAACCAGACCCTCATAACAGCAATCAAATCCCCATGAAGCAACCGAGCGTGCAGTCGTGGGATCGAAATAGGAGTGCATGCACGGGGTGCTGCATACCACGCGCTCGCAGCACACACAGAAGGAAGGTCCGAGGACTGGCGGGTTGTACCATAGCACGCGAACAAAGCGAACAACACGACACAACACAATAATGGCGCAGCTTTGTCGGGACCTTCGACCAAATACAACCGTGGACCGACCCATAAAACACGCCGTCTCATTGACGATATCCAGCCCAGCTATACCTCGCAGCGTGGTGGTCGATGCCTTCAATCTCAACTGCAGAACAAAACATATATGTACAGCCAATAAAGAAACGGCGCCGTCTACTTGTGAACTTTTCCGCGTACAAAATTCCAGTTAAAGAGCCGCCCCCTCGAGCTGGCATGCGCTGAGCGCAGTCTAAGCGTGATACCGGTAACAGCAAACCTTTTGGCAGCCGACCGCCATCAACACCCCCCGCCCCCTCCCCCCGTCCGCAGTCGCAGCTACCCTACCGATCACCTTAACCCGCAGGCCCGAGCTGACGTGCAACTTGATCTCGGTCAGTACGTAGAGTCCAGGCAAGGCGGGTTCCGCACCATGACTCTCGCCACGCGTGCCCCCCTCCTTCGGCGCTCCGGTCCCCGCCTTCGCCGTGGGGTTATGGTCGTCAGCATGGCCTCGTGCAACGCTCCCACCCTCGCCCGGCTCGCCTGACACCTCGCGCTCCAAGAGGGCAGCCAAAGCGAGCTGCCGTACCGTGCCAGGGAGATAAAGGGCATACGACGCGGGAGAGGTTACGGCGGCGACGCTATGAGTCAACAGCAATGTAGTTTTCGGGCTGCCGGTTCAAACTAACCAGCCGCCGTAACGCGGACACCGCGCTGGGGTTTAAGGTCCCTCTGGCGCCGATGTCGTCGGCGTTCGCACTACACTTGGTACACATGGAGCAAGGAGAGCTCCAGGGGGGAACAGTGACAGTACAAGCAGCTGCCCTCGCACAAAAAAATCAAGTCAAACTATGAAACACGCTCAGCGGGCAAACAAAGCAGTCCGTGGAACATCTTCGCCGGACGAAACACGTGGCTGCACGAAAAAAAAAGAAAAAGAAGAGAAGCAAACGAACCAACAAACAATAGAAGGAATACGATGGTCATGCCTCGCCGCAAACGAACCAAAATCTCCCCCCGAGATACTACACAGTACATCAAATCGACCAAGCCTAGCCTAAATGTATACACGTATATACGGAGCTTGAGGCACCCAGCAACAACCGCGCGTGCTCCCCACCTGGTTGGCCTCCGCCTCAGCGAAGCCCTCCCGTACATCGACGTCGGAATCGCCAACATCGCTTGGGCAGGGGCTATTGAGCCGTATCATGTCGCCCACGAGGTTGCTGGTCTGTGCCTCCGGGGAGTCCTCCATGCGGAGGCCCACGTCGGTCTCATAGCTCACCCGCATGTCGACCGGGAGGATTATCCGCCTCTCGTGAATGGGGAACAGGCCCAAATCCTGTCAAGCATTGAGAAACGTGTACCAAGGTATTAAAAATCGAGCGGGTACATATATACGACGCCATAAACTTCGAGCAGGCGAGTGTCAACGAAAGCCCGGACCAAAGCCGTGCGTGCGCACGTTACCAGCCTGTCACGGTGCCAACGCACAACCTGCGCCACAGCCCATTTGTTAAGCGGGGCGCTTTTGATTTAAAGTTTTCTACCGCGAACATGGGTGGATCCCTTCCAACCAAAACCAACAAAAAAAAGTGAGCCGCCCGCACCTTGAGGGGGAAGCCCGCACGCATCACTGTCAGCTGTTCGGGCACAGGCCCCCGCAGGCTGACAGTCACGCCCGCCTCGTGCAGGAGGCGACAGGAAGCGATAGCGCCGATTGAAGATGCTTCCTTCTGGACGCAAGGAGCGATGGAGAAAGAGTCGACGTTCATCTTCAGACTTTCTCCTGCGTGGCCACTGACAACGTCCATGGTCATCCCTGAGCACTGTAGGCGTAGGGGCGGCGAACGGGGGGTGAAAAAACGATCAGCGTAACGTGTTTCTACGTTAGCGCGGTAACGGTCGGCACACACGGCAGCACAATTTCGCGAGACGTGGAAGGTCGAAACCACCTTTGAAGGCGTGTGGTGGGTGGGGATGTGATTCGTTGGCGGCAGTTTACTTTTGCGAATGACAAAAAGCGAGATAAGGCCGAAGAAAATATCGTCGTTTACAACATGAAATTAGAGGCGGAAGCCGACGACACCGCGAGAGAAAACAGGGAAGGAAGGTTCTACTCTTGCGCGGGCATCCACGCCGCAACCTACACACATGGCTTCGATCAAGCAACCTCGTTATATACGTAGCGCAAAGGGCTGTTCGACACGCGCCACGCTTGACGCGGAAGGACGCAAATCCCGCTTCGCAGGCGCTGCTCACGAACCAAAAAAATGAACATGGAAAGCGCTCGAGTCGAAAGCGTGAGTAAAGCCAGTGCGCGGAGAGACACGGAACACAAGTTATCACACTCAAAACCGATCTCGCCTGCGCCATGATAACGTTTGTGAAGGCATCCCGTTCGTCCTGAGGCAGAAGCAGCGCGAACCCTTGCACGTTGACGGCGACCCGAGCATGCATTCTTCCGAAGTACAAGTATGTGCTGCGGACGTTGTCCACAGCCTTCCACCTTGAGCTCGGCGCCAGCACCTCACTCCCGAAACCGCCGGTCGCCTCCTCTTCTTCCTCCTCCGCCACCTCCTCTTCCAGCGCGTCCAACTGAGCAGCCTCGCGCGCGGAGGGGGTCCCCATGAGGCACGCCAGGACAACGTCAAGGATAGCCATGATCCTCCCAGGCAGCGCGACGACGCTGACGCTAGCGCAGTCGAACTGCACTTCGAGACCACCAACGCCGTACAGCGCGAGCTTCACCGTGGTCAATCCTTCGCCGCCGTCGACGGCAACCGCCCTCCCATCCGCGGAGACCGCAGACTGCCCACCAATCAGCGTGGGGTGGACACCGTTGTCTTCAAGGCCGCCAAAGTCCGTCACGCGCGCCCCGCCTAGCATCAGCTCCAGGCTCATAGACGGCACCCCATCGCAGACCTCCTCGCCGCCCATTTGTTCAGTGCGAAGGTCCGCCCCCTGGCCTAGGCGTACGGGTGCGTGCAAGCGCATGCGCTCGGCGTTCGGCAAGATGCTGGACGAGAACGCGTAGAACTGTACCGGCATCTCGTCGTCCCCCGGGTCGCTGGACCCCGCCGCGCCGGGGCAATCAACCTGCGCTTGCGACCCACCGCTCTGGTGGGCTGATTTCTCCTCCCCGTCTCCGGGTGCTGCACAGAAGGAGGTGTCCTCCGCGGTTGAGGCAACGGACCCCATGAACATGTTGAACCCGAAGCGAAAATTCTGAACAGACAAAAGAGCGGGGTGTGTATTCAAACACGACGACGGCGGACGATTTTTGAATCTTGAGCCAAATGGAGGACAAAACACTCACATCTACGCGGGGGGCACGAGAGGAGGGAGAAAGACGTGCGCTCCGTTTCGCCCTCGTTAGGCGGGAGGGTGGAAAGAAGTGAGCAAGACAACGAGGGAGCGGTCACACGCGAACAGTTCGAGGCGGAGCAGACGCCCGTGTTTTGTTTTCAGGGGGGGGTCGCCGTGCTCCGGCTCCGGAGACCGCGATTCAACGTACGGTGACCGTGCATGCGTGTCTGGAGACCACGCGGTGGTTGCGGGTGACAAAAGCGAGAGAATGCGCGGTTCGCAGGCAACGGAATAGGCCGAGCCCACGGTAGCGCTTCAGACACCACGACACGGAGCGCGCTGACGGACATTAGCCCATGCCCTCGAAAGCAGTGATGGAATACGGGGTCGACAACCAACACCAGGGAACCCTTGTTTTAGGAGGCACCAAAATCCCCGAGTTATACAAAGCTAACGGGGGGGGGCGGCATTCTACGCTTCCTTTTCGGTACCGGTGGTTTCCTTCTCAAGAGGTGTTATTCTTACTCGTTTCCAGTCCTGCCTAGACTAGTCCACGGCTTTCACATACGTGGAATGCGGGAAGGTCTTACAGGAGTTGCCATACAGAAGACATCATAGCATCGCAACGGAAAACGCAGCCCGAGCAACCACCGCCTAAACACATGCTCCACCATTGTGTAGTTTGCCAAAAAGAAGGAGGGTCAATTACGCACGCTCTGGGCCAAAACATGGGTACACCTGGGCATGTGCGTTTGCGTTGTCACTCGCCGACCACAGCAGCTTGGGGTCTACAGAAGAAGCAGGCGAAAATGTTGTTGCAAAGGGTCTTTTGCCTTCGGGCACTATTTAATAGTCATCTGGTTGCCAAGCGACGAACCCGTGCTGGCACGGGACATGTACGGCAGAAAGGCACACAAAGGCAATAGCGAGTTCCCATCCTGCCCGTTACCCCAACCCATACGCGGCCTCCAAGCAACCTTCCTCGGCCATCACGAACAAAAAAAACAAACCAAAATCCTACCCACCGAAAAAATAAGCACTTGCTCGCATGCAAAGTTAAAAGCTACGCGCATGCCGCAAGGCTCCGAAGGCTAAATACACAAACACAAAAAAAAACGCCTCACAAGTCCCTCCTCACCTCAATTGTAGTTACGGCCGCGAGCGCCGGCAAGTGCAGAGCGTCCCTCCGCTTGATTGCATCGTGCGTGTTCAGTTTTACTTCGCCATCGCCGATCGTCACCGATCCTCCGCTGAGCTGATGCTGTAAGCCCTTGTTTCCTGGAGGTTCACTATCGTCGTCGTCGTCATCGTCGTTNNTGTCGTTGCCGCCGCTGCCGCCGCTCTGGCCGAGGACGACTTTGCTTGGGGTTCTTCTACGCTTGCCGCTGCGTTGCTCGCAGAGCGGGTGGAAAATCAGGATGGCCACGTCTTGGGCTGACATTTTGAGGTCGATTTCCATCAGTATGGGTCCCTCCGCGTCGGCGTGCGCGCATGCCTGACGAGAGCGATTCCGAGTGGGAGGGTGGGCAAGCCAAACTCGTTGAAGTACGTACGTAGCTGCACCACGGCTCTACCAGTGCATACGAAACTTCGAGCAATGTGGTTACGTCAGGGAGTTGGGGGGGTCGCTTGCCATGTATGATCTTATATATAGGTCCCTGCTGCTACTGACGCTGCTGCTACTACACTGCTGCTGCTGCTGCTGACGTTTTCAATGTACCTCTGAGTTGAATATGGTTACGCTACCCAGTAAGGTATGCGCACAGCTACAGAATACAGAGTATTTGTGAGTCTGTGGTACATTCGAAGTAAAAGCTGTCAGAAACTATTCTGAGGATACTCGAGTCTTACGATGGGTGAGTGGGAACCATGCCCGGATCGAGACGCAGCTCGAGGGGGTATGTACGCACGCGTAGGGCCGAAAATGGAACGAAAGCTCCAAACAGTACGAGTATACCTGGTACGTACGTTAAAAACAAAACCAAAACAATGATTCTGTCAGCCGACGTATAGACTTAAACATGATACCGTTTGCCCGCCATGATCACATACCTGCGCGGCAAAGTACAGCAGGGACTCGAGCCGATAGCCCTCTTCCTCGCACGTAACCAGCGCGAGCTTCCCGCTCGGACTCGACGACGCACACTGCGACTCCTCATCGGAGTCGTCAGAGGAATCTCCGCCCTGTTCACCAGCCGCCTCNNCCCATCACCGCCGCCGCCGCCGCTGCCTTCGGGGATGAGGTCGTCCGTTGGAAGATCCCCGAGAAAGTGGTCGACCGGGGCTCCGTGGAACGGGTCCATTGAGTCGAGAAGATACAAGGCCGAAGTCATCACACACGTGGGGCGAACCACGTCCCATTTTCGTACCCGCATCCTCATGAGCATGATCTGCGAGAGGGACAAACCCTTCTCGAGCTCCTTGAGCTTGGTAGCGTTCCCTTTCTTGCCCCCGTCTCCAGCGCCGCTGCCGCCGCCGGGGACAGCGGGGACGCCCAGAGCCTCCGCATACTCCTCGAGCTTTTTGGCGTCGCTCGGGGTAGCTCCTCGGCGGGCGTACGCCCGCTTGTGCCACTGCAGCTCGGTTTCTGCGTACCACTCCATGTACGGCCCCATCATCGCCAACATGGGCAACGTGTCCGTCAGGAGGCCGTACACCTGGCCGGGCTCGAGCTGGACGACGACGCCCTTCATGCCTTCGAGCTCGACCCCGAGAAGCTTGCCCTGGCCCCCCGGCTGCCGCCCCGGCGTGAGCAGGACGCACATCACGTCCGGGAACAGAAGGGTTCCATTTATCTCCTCCACCTCCAGCAGGCTGTTCTGTTCGGCCGCCTTATTAGCAGCGGTTGAAGTCCTTGGCAGCATTGGAGAATCGTCGTCCGCGCCGTCTGAGTCCCGAACGGCAGCGGTGCTGCCGGCGGTGCCGCCGGCACTGGTCCGAGGACCGGCGGGGGACTTTTTGGTGCGACGCTGGGCGCAAGTTTCGTCCACGTTGTAGTAGAGGTCGAACGCCCTCACCTGCACGGCTCGAGGCGTGATTCCAAGCGTTTCCTTGGTCGGGTCGCCCTTGTTGAACAAGCGGCAGTACCCGACTTGCAGCCCCAGCACCCAGCCCTTCTCGGCAGAGAGGCCGTGGCCGTGGCTACCGCTGCGTGGTTGCTCACCTCCTGGAACCCCTTGCACTCCGGACATGGGAAGCTGCGAGGGAGTGCTGGACGCAAGCGCAGAGCGAGAGGAAGCGTTGTCTTCGTCGTGATGGTGCTCCGATTCAAGCTTGAGCTGAAATCCTTCCACTTCCACGTCCAGCCCGTTGATGATGGTGTCCATGAACCTGTAGAGCGCGCTCGGCGAAGCACCCTCTGCAGGCCCAGTCCCGTCAATGAGGGAAGTCAGCCGGTTCGCGTTGAAGTGGCTCATGCCCTCGACCGCGGCAGCCACTGCGTCCTCTTGCTCGCGCCAGGCATTGATTCCGGTTTCTTTGGCCGTCACATGCACCCCGACCAGACGCACCGTGAGTTTGCATCCGACCTTCTCCCGGGTGCCACCGCTCAACACTGCGCGCACGAATCTCGTGAGGCCCCAGCTCAGCTTCAGCCTATACTGATCGACGCGCACTTCGGTGATATCCAGAGGCAGCAGTCCGACGAGGAAGCTGGAGACCAGCTTGCGGCTCTTCTCCGTGAGGAGGATGTGTCTTGCGCGAAAGCTGCCAGGACCGATGAATATGTGCAAGTAGCTTTGCCCTCCGCGGTTGTTCGTGGCGTGGGATTCCAAAACCTCAAGCTTAATCGCGATGAAGCCCGCCGCAGCGTTGAGCGCAACCCATAGCACGAAGACCACTACGCAGCCAGCCGAGAAGGTCCAGAGCATGGCGATTCTGGCGCTGCTGCTGTCGGAGCAGCGGGCGGGTTGTGATTGAGGTCGTCACGAGAAGAACCTTCAAGAGCGAGGCGGCGCAATACGATCACAGTGCGTCTACCAGTGCGTTGGCCGCCCTCGCAAGCTCGTGGGCTCACCAGCACAGCAGTGGCAGCCTCCACTTCGCCACGCGTTCTTCGTGGGTCCCGAAGGTCGAGCACCTACGGGATGTGCGATTCGATGTATTCCTTCGATGCTACCCGTGTCGTCAGTGAACTGCTTGAACCTTGAGGCGCATAGCTGTCCGTGTCTACTATTTTTTGGAATATTAGTTTCGGACCGGTTCCGTGTTCCGTGTCCTGTGTTCCGTTCCCCACCTCGGCAAAACTAAAATTGTCAAAATGGAACGTCCAGAAAATTGAAAAAAAACAATTGAATATTTTAAATAGTATCAACCACCCAATTGGTCAAACTCACATTTAACGCCTACCTGTTGTGATCATTTTGTTTTTGCAAAACTTAAAACTTGAGCTTTATTTACAAGTATCGCGCACACGGAAACGCAACCGGGTACCGCTATGGTATGATACGAGTACCACCATGGATCCGCGGCGTAGCAAAAAGCAAACCTACCCCTACGTTCGAGAGGTCCTCCATTTGCCCACTGCCTGTCATCAAGAGAGATATTGATTCCCTTGATTATTTTCAAGAAAAAAAAAACTCTTCTGCCAGACCGTCAACAGACGCGTCGCTGGGGACAGAACATTATTTATTCTGACTAAACGAGGAGCAGAGAGAGAAGAGCAGCAGATATAGAGACGAGCACGCAACAAGCAGCAGCAGCTGTATCTCTAAAGTAGACGCGTCTTCGATAGAATGAGCGCAACCTGATCATCGTCAACCGCAACGAACGGTCTCCTTTGTTGTTGCGCAGATTTCGAAAAAAGAATTTCCAAAAATTCTCTGCGTTTCCAGGAGTTCCAGTGCAGTCGGTGCGGTATTCGGTATTCGCAGAACAAAAGAGAACCCGAACCTAAACAAACCCCGAACCCCGAACCCGAACCCCACTCGAATGGAAGACTCGCTGGCAGGACAGGCTGTGCTTCTGCTCCACGATGCACGCGAGTGCACACACACGCTCGAGTACCAGCGGTGCATAGACGCGACAAACAGAGCTTAAACAGTGCAACCGGTGGAGAACTCTCTAGCTAGTGGATAATAGGAGTACGAAGGATTAATTCCAGCTCATTCTGCGAACGAGCGACAGTCTCCTCCTGTTGAAGAACAAATCGCATAATAAATCGCCGACAAAGCTCCATTTCGTGAACATGCTGCGGGCGGGGTTGAGACTGGCTCCGAGTTTCGCTTGCCGCCGAGGGCCGTCGCATCGAGGCCTGGGCTTTGCGGCAGGGCCCGAAGGAGGGGGTGCCGGCGATGGCGGTCATGAGCTGTCGACGCATGTTAGCGCAGATGGCGCAACGCCCAGGATGGTAGACGTCGGGGGCAAGGTGAGAGTTGTCATGTGACAAAACAACGCCCTGTGTTGGGTCCATACGCAGCAGCAGCACAGCGACGGCAGCATTCCCTTCCCGAAATAGAATCGCTGCGTGCGGTAGGCATCGGGTCCAACTGGCAGTCTCGCAGCGTGTCCAGTCGTATAACAATGCGGCTTCTAGGAGGCTTCTCCTACTGCTGTAGAATCAGCTGTGTACCAGACGTATTTTACATTTTACTATTTACGAAAAGGTTGTCGTACTCGTACGTATAGTATAGTCCGGCCTGCTGGCACCCCACTTTTTCTCGGTCGTTTTTTAGAGTAAGAAACCAGGTTTACGACGTATCGTGATCGCGTGGGCAAGGCGCACCGAAATCCGTCGAGAAATTGAAAATCGGTGACCACTGATGTCGCATTTCCATACTAAACCCTATATGTTAATATTTTGGCTGCATCGTTCCAATCTAAATCTTTACAGCCGTCGTATAATTCCGATTTTCAACGAGGCATTTCGATCGACTGAAGCGGAGTGAAGAAAATAAAGCATAGACTAACGGTCGATCTTAACGAGGAGTGAATTTCGGGTTTTTCCAGAAATTTCGGGTTTTTTCTGGTTTTTTCTGGCTTTACCAGAAAAACTTCATCCCCGAAAAAACTGGCCTCCAAGTTTTTCTGGTAATCTCGTAAATTTCTGGTCCGGGTGAGGAGGATCGGGCAGCCCCACCCTGCTAGCCGTGCCACCCCTCACGAACACACAAGGCTGGCCAGGCTTGTCCCCAAGGTCCTTTAGAAGCCATGGCCGAG
>JAXFYO010013074.1:0-15838 GCA_034768055.1 Saccharina latissima
TACTGCTCTGTCACCCGAGATACGCTTTGAATCCGAAGATGATAGTATTCATAATACTTTATACATTTTGGTTTGTTTACGTACCAGTTGTGTTTCTGTTTTATTCATGTTGGAGTTACCAGTACGTATAGAGTTTCGTGCGAGGGGAGGCTGGTGTAAGCGCGACACCCACTACCCAACAGCGCAGATCTCTTCGCTTCTGAAGTAGTTTTCAATTTTTTCGAAGGCGAAACGATAAACCCGTTCTACCAAATGACGAAATGTTTGAACATAACATATTTTGGTTCCGCATTGAATTTGCTTCATTGTGGTCGAAAACTCTTCGTATATAATATTCGAAGTAGATTTAGATTAAGTGCGATCCATCGAGTAGACAAAAGTTACCAAATCAAGGCTTTGGAGACATTAATAGGGTCCGTTTGAAAAGTAGTAGTTTTTAATCGACTTTGTTTATCAAATTGAATTCGATTCGACTTGGTTGAAATATAGGGCCTTGTTTTAGGTTTTTTTATCGCGAAAATGATTATGTTCGAATATTTTATGTGATCGGATTAACGTAGCATCTTGGACAAAAACCCCGACCCGACAAGTAATGAGGAGATAAGATGAGAGCGACGGAGTGAATCGTCGCGTGCGCGCCGCCGACAGGCTCTGTAGGACTCTTTAAGGCGCTGGCTTAGAAGCTATCACTACCAGCTTTTCTTGGGTGAGCGGAGAAAAGCCTTGAACGGTACCCACGAGGCAGCGATGACGATGAAGCTGTCGGAGTTTTGAGAGTTTTCTCTATGATTTGCAATGGAAGTTCGATGTACCTGCTACTTATAATCGATTCAAGCCGATTGTATTCGATTCGCACCAAAATGTGTCGTCCGATACTTCGTTTTCAAATAGATCGGGTCGACTTTCCCTTGTCCAAACTTCCAATCGCCTTGTTGGTGATTCATGTTCAGACCAATTCCATAAAACTTCAATTAGATTCACAAAAAAGTCGATCTCAAATTGATTCGATGTGATTGCATCGAATTTAATTTATTTTCGCGGAGTTTATCCAGACTCAAATGGCGCGTTCACACTGTGACAATATTGCCTATGCAGTCGATCGACTGTATCGGTGTTGTCGACGAATACAATTGAGGCGATATAATGTGAGCCTCAACGAATGGCGGCATGGTGAAACGGCTCGTCCACGCCTACATACGATAGCGCAGCTCGTTCAAACGATATCGACTCACACGCAGTTGATGATATGCGCAAGACCATTTTATCAGCCAGCTTAACCGTCCAAACAGCACGACAACCGAGAGATCGCCCATCCACAAATATTATACCACACTCGAAATAGTTTCGATTGTTGTACCCCCGTCGCTGTTCCGTGCGTTTTGTTTAGGGAGTGCCAGAACCACCCCCTGAACAGGGAGAGGCGTGTCCTATGCACGCGCCCGAGGCACCCGAAAACCCTGAAAGTGATAGTTTCTTAGCCTACGATAAATAAAATAATACGAAGCGGAGGCGCCCGAAAGACGACGTATGTCGTCGCTGTCGTGTATGCCCATCAGTGTGTGTCTACCGTGCGCTGGGCGACAGACTGCGCCATTCCGATTGCATATGTCATTGAAGAGCGATGCATACCTTCTCCATATTCAGGAGCGATATTATGTATTTCCTTTAGTTCCGTCGTGGCTTTACGTACAAACAAGTACGAAATATCTCCCATTGAAGCTTCCTTGAATATACTTCCTTTACGGAAATCGTGGAACCCTGAAGACCTCTTGTACGTATTATTTTTCTATGGAAGTGATATCCAGGCGTGAGCGAGGTTCCGGTGAAGTAAAAAACTATTACACATATATATGATATGAAACGAGTGACATTCCGAACTGTTCTGTCAAGATAAACGTCGTCGATACCACGCCGATCACGGCCCTGGTCGGGCGGTAACTGTCTGAGGTGGTGGGGGGCCGTGTACCTCCACTAATGACCGCAGGGTGTATCGTCATCTCGCAATCCAACTTTGTACGGATGCTGCAAGGAAACGGCGTAAAAACGTTTTAGAGTGCTCATACAATGCCACGTATTTTTCAGGGTTCGACAGATCTTTTATCATTTATGTAGTGCAAAACTTGCAGGTAAACTCTGCGATGAATGAAAATGAGTGTCACCAACAAAACTAGCGACAAGTTTCGTATTGTGGCTACGTCCTAACCTAATACTCCCTCTCCTACTTTATATGCATTTATATGTTTGCATGTTATATGTATGTGTATGTCCATGTGTATATATTTCGTTGGGTATGTATATGTGTATCACTTTTGCTACGACGTATGGTGCCTGCCTCTGTTCGGTTTCCTATTGCGTGAAGTATGATATCTGTTGTATTGTCAACACAGTCGGTGCTGTATTGTTGGTGTTGGCGAACGATTGGCGACATCCAATAAAGTACATGTAAGGAGTTCACTATTTCCACAGGGTATTAGGAAAGGCAGAATCGTTGTTTGTAGAAGATTTATTATTCATTCCGGATTAGGCGTTGGCCACACTCGACGAAAGGCCCTTGCCCGCTAATAATCTGAGGCGCCGATACGTTAGAGTTGGCTTAAGCTTGCCACTGCCCGTCGCCGTTCAAATTGTTGTATTGATATCCTGCTTCGTCGACTTGATATCTGGCCGGTGTAAGCAAACACGAGCTTCGAGCGAGAAGCAGAGGCAGCAAAGGGAACAAAGAGTACCATTTTTTGCAGTCATTAGCGTACCGATTGACCACCGGCACGCCTTCTCAAACAACATATCGCGAAGTCAGCTCTAGCAGCAGCAGGAGTCGTCGATTGCTGGATGTTGTATCAGACTGACAGCTCGCGTGCCTTCTACCCTGGCAATATGTTCAGGAATCTGCCGGAAAAGCAACACCGCGCACCATGCGGCTCACCAATCTCTTAGGACCACTGTTGTTCGTCGTAGACACGGGCTATGGTGAGTACCGACTTACAAGGATACCTCGGAATCACCGTTCCTGAAGATTGTGTGAGATCGCCCGAAGAAAACGGCACATCGGTTTGCCAGGTACATCATTATATTATGTTTGGTCAAGTTTTGTTTCTGTTTGCGCTCAGATAATGCAAACACGTTCACGTCCGAACAGGATGTCTTGGGTGAACTCAATACGGTTCCCATGTCAGCGGAAATATGTAACGGTCACACGTGTCGTTAACTACGCTTAAGCCATGCATACCTTCCTATTGCCGAAAGCATCATTGCGCTGACGGGATCATGTTTTCGCTTGTATTGCCTTCGGCCTACCTTGGTGTTTACACGTTTCCCCTTGCCTATTGCCGCCACAGGTCTCAACTAGTGTCTCACAGACGACGTTTGCACCCCCGGAGCGAACACCCTGTACGTATTAGTGAGAAACGGAACGTAGTGCACACCCGCTTTTCACTGTCGTAACCGAGTTGCGGTCGAGGGACAGTAGTGTTGCCATGACCAGATACATGTCGTGGAGCAAGGAAACATTTTCAACACGAATGCCGTCAACTGCAACGGCCACACCAAGCAGAACCAGACGTTGTGGCGATAGCGGATATCTAACGCGTCGTAGACGAGCTCGGCTAGAACTCCATCTGATGATATTCGCATATTTCAAGTGTTGTGGTAGACGGTCGATAACACCTCACCCCACTTCAATATCGGGTTTCGGCGCTATACCTGGATTCCCTAGAAATGAATGGAGACTAAATCTCTAATGTGAGAGCTAAGCCTCACCTGTTGCACATACACGCAACATTGCGTGTTTCAGCCAGCGTTACTGCGTTCGCTGCGTACGCGTCAAGGTGAGTCCAGTACATAAACTGGATCATTTTGGCATAAACAACACAATCGTAGCTGTCAACCAAGGGAAATGGTAGACAAGTGTTTCCCCATAATCGTTAGTACAGCTGGTCGATCAAAAAAGGAAACCAATTGCAATGATCACCGTAAATCAGGCACATTTCACAAAACAGCTTAAAGATAAAGTGCTCAATAACGGCTGTGCAGAATGCAGAATGTCTGACGTCTCATAGCCTCCACGCATGTAATGACGGTAACCGTCGAAATGCCGAGAAACGGTTGTCACCGACCTATTGCGTAAATAGCATGCATCTCCTCCTGCGTTGTTATTACACTAATGGGACGGAAACACCCAGTTGTAGTTCGTCTGTTGGGTCCCTGCATAGAGTCACGGTAGGGTTTATGTGATGTCTGAGATATTGCTTAGCCTCCATCGGTATACCTTGTGGTTTTCACAATTCGGTGAGCAAGTAACTCCTGGGTGCTTCTCGGTTCATCTAAGCCTGTCGCTAATCGTAGCGCTTCGATATACCCTGGGTGGAGACGTCTCCCTACTGTTATATTGCGCATAGTCTCGGTCTGCATAATCCATGAAGAATGGGAAAGCGTTCCTAACCCCTCTCCCTGTTCGGTGTAATCATCTCTACCTCCGTGTAACTAAGGGTGGGTGGAGTCTTCGTGAAGGTAGACATTATATACAGATCAATCCACCTGGCGCTGGTGTCAGCTTGGATGTTCTGCTCGTTCGTACGTAGCCTCCGTGTACAAAAACAGACATAAATGCTCACCGATGTATACGGCGTATGATATTGTGTCGCCAGTTTAAGTATGAAGTATGACCGCCCCTAATGATAGTGTCCAGTGCCGTACACCGATGCCTTGACTTAATGATCATACCCTCCCTCAAGACCAATAAGTTGTCCAATTGTGAGTAGTCTACATGCTTTGAAGTAGACACCACGCTTGGTAATGTGCTCCAACCATGCATTCTACTTGCTTTCAACAAGGTATAACACTCTCTGATGATGAAACCCCCTTTTTCATTGTTTTATATTTTTGTAAAGGTTTCTATCAGGCTGTCGACTCACCGATGAAGACATCCCTGATGTGGTGGCTTGCTTGGACACCATTGGAAGAGGCACGATCGAATCACTGTGAGTGTACGTGTGGCAATCGCTAGAGCTTTAAACATGTCTATTGCTGCAAATAATGTGGTTGTACGCTGATTCTACGTAGCTTGTCTTCAAATGATTGCGTGAAGTTCACAATGGCTTGAGACACCGCGTGGCGTTTTGAGGCGTTTTTCTTAGCCGTTTTAGAATATTGGTCGCACTCGTTTTCCCCCAAAATGTTCCTCGGACAGAAATCCGTGTCTGAGCAGCTACACTGTACGTTGGATACTTACTGTGTGTACTATCTTGTTTGTTCAGCCAAGGGAAGGATGTAACGAGCTTGGCTTGTTTTTGTCAAGAATTGGACTGCTGGGTGATGTTTGCAGCCCCTCACCCGAAGAGCCTTGAAAAATGTAGGTTCTAGCACTTCCTTAGAACCCGCCTATGAAAGGTATTTCTTCTGCGAACCAAACCACGTCAGCACTCAGCCGTCTCGATAGTACCCGAGTGATAGATATTGCTCTGTAGTTGGCAAGGCTGTGCGGTAATGTACTCACCAGGGTATAAGGCGGCGAGTTTATCGACCAACTTATATGTGTGTGGCCCTATTGCGTACGACGGCGAGCACGGTTGTAGCTCGTACACCATGCGATCAGTCTCCACCCGCTGCTAATTGAACGTCAAGTAGAAAGATGTGTCGAACCACCAACTACCTCGTCATCTTCCGTCGAGTTTCGCCCTTACGACGAATATTACGGTTTTCCAGGATCCTTTTCAACAACCAACTGACTACCCTGCCACTCGACTTCCTCAACGGGTTTGGGGCGTTGCTATCAGCGTGAATTACGCCAAAGGGCGCATTCCGCGGTGGGGGTTGCAGTTGTTTGGCTCAGATCGGTCTCGCTCCTCAAGCGAGCAACTACCAGTTAGTACGACAAGTTTACTAAAACATTCTTTGTTTCATCACTATTAATATCGCTAAGATAGGTTGATCGGAAGAGTCAAGAAAACGTATTCGTCGTCTTTTTCGTGAGAAACAGTAAGCTCTTCATGAAAGGGGGAAACACCAAAAACAGAATCCCCTTTGCCGTGCGCTCATCCCACGGTAGGCGTTGCACCGTTTATCTCGAACTATTCCGACCGGTTTACTTCCGCAAGCGAGCCATCACCGGGCAGTACGATACGTTTACTAGGGGGTTGTTATAGAACTAACAGATTTGAATGCTAGTTTGGCTGCGCGAACAAACGTTTTTTGAATTCATGCTCCGGGCGAGATATTCGCCCACTCATGAAAGGAGCTCATAAAATATGGCACCACTCCTACCGTGGCTTTGCTTCGTTGCATTGTAGTATGTTGCGATGTGTTCGATAGACAGGAGTTCCGCCGTTGCCCAACAGCAAAACATAGGATCGCCAGCAATCGTTCAATCTCGTTCTCTTGGGTGATGTCGTCTGCTCCCCATGCTGCCGTATGTTGTTTTTTGCGTCGTACTCCTCGGCGTCCTTGCGGTGTACGTGTCGTGATCTCGAAGTATGTTATTTTGCAGGGACTGTGGCATTGCCTGTCACGGCCTGTGTTACAATTTTACACTAATGTATTTCGTAGCTAAAGCTGTACTCTTTGCGCTGGGTGTAAGGGTTGGTCAACAGGACGTAAGTCAGATGCCGTAACAACTTCCTACTTTAGATTTGATGCCGGTTTGAAGTCTTTGAGTACACACGTGTTCTCAGCGATACCTTATAGTATCACATACATGCCGGTATGCAAACATTTGGATACATCCTGACGTTCTGGTCGCGTTCCTTACCCTGACGGAGTACACGCCTGGCGAGGTCTTGCCACAAACGCTTTGCTGGTTGGATAAACTGGTATATGTGGTGTCGCCGTCTGTATATATGTTTTCTCTTTGTCTCCCTCATATCTGTATCGCCCGTGCGAACCCCATTTTTTCCCTTGTCTCAATATATTGTGCCTATGGCTCGGTTCCACAGGAATTGCGAAAGGAACGAACTTATTCTGCAGCCTGGGAACTTCATCGGTGCTACAGCGTTGGAAACAATGTAAGCCAAAAAGTAGCACGCTGTCCTGATATGCTAGTTCAATGTAAGGGACGCAATAATTGGTTCACACTCTTTTTCCGCATCCTATCACGCTTTGAGGATGTCAATCCATCGACCGAGTGGTGGGTAGTGCCCGAGTGGCTCAGGGGCTTGCTTAGTTACTTGTGACAAGTAGGTCACGCCTCCCTGATTGTCCCTGAAATAGTTCGAGCAGGGCGGTATGACTGCCACCGATTGAGCAGAAATGTTCATCAATAAACAAAGATTTCGTCCCGGCAAAATTCATAACACGGCGTTAAACTGTCGATGTATTACCGTTCGCGCGGGTCCGGCCTATATATTGGATATTTTGTCATCGTGCAATCGAAACTCTATGTGACACAACCGAATGACTAAGTAATTATAGGTGAAGGGTTGCCATGGCCCTCGCAGAATGTACGTTATGAACCCGACAATATGGGCCAACTATACTTGATGTTCCACTCCCTGAGGTCTATTCTACAACAAACTGAATTTCCAAGGTCGTGTGACTGTGGCGCATAATAAGCGCCGTTTTGATCCCCCGATCTACTCCTCCGCCATTGATGCGCCTGCGACGGCGCGGTGGTACATTGTTGCTGAAATTTGACCAATAACGGCATGGAGTCCCTGCTACCTGATGTCTTTGAAGGTTTGACGTCACTTTACGCGAACTGTGAGTAAACCCTACGGTGTCACCAGCAGTGCAATGATAGCGTCAACGTGAGCGCCAACTCTGTTCCTCCTAGCTCGATGTAACCGACAGCCAACCTTTCAAAGATTCGGTGCCGTGGTTCAGAGGCATAGTTGGCGACCGGAAGGCATCTAAACCAGCAAAGGCCAAAAAGTGCGGCTAGCGCAACAGTCTAAGAGTAACGCAGGTCGATAGGTTATCGAGTCTACATGCTCGTCACACATCTGCCCATGCTGACACGGTGTTTCAATACCATATGAAGTTGTCAGCACCGTTCATATGTGGGCCAAAACGGAGTAGGGGCGCTAATGAAAGATTCCGTAGTACACGCAACGTACTGATCAATATGAAAATATGGATTTTCGCTAAGGCAAGGCCAGTTAATTTCCACCCCCCCCCCCTCTTCTTTCTTGGGTGTAGATGCCATTCAATTCGTTTTATTGCGGTCGATGGAGTTGACATAGTTGGGGCGGGATGGCGGCTACGTATTATTGTGATACGTAATGTTCTACGCATTGTATTGTGTTTCATCCTCGCAAAATGAGTGTTGTCTGCTCACGTGACCGCATCCATAATACGAAGACACAATTAATATTACTTCGCACTATGAGAACAAAAATGCTGTGGGTTATACTTTGAGGTGTAGGGTTTGTGTACTGGAGTAACGAAGTTTTTTTAACACCCAGATGTAGGGTTGGGGCGAATTCCTTGCTTCACCAGCGCACACGGAGGATATGAAATTCGCGCAGTAGGTTTGTCTGGCTGTCTGCTGTTTTACATTTCCCTGGTGTTCGGACACATCGTGCATGGCTTACGTGCACTGCTGAACGGCCCCCTCTACAAATCAGTTATCCCCACCATCTCACAAACCTCCGGTTCGGCTATCTTTCTTCAGGGATCTCACTGACAACTTCCTGAACTTGCAGCCCGGAAGCTTCAGGGGCGCAACATCGTTGGATATACTGTAAGTGTAAAGATGTTTCGGAGTTCGTTTCGTGATCCTGGCAACATATTATATACTGGTATGTCGGAAGGGTTCTGTGAAGCAGAGGCCTTGGTGCTTAGGTTGGGCGCTTCAAACTAATCCGACTCATACTTCGTTATTTTGCCTCATTTGAAGCATTGACCCTTACCACTTAGTGAAGATGCTATACGAGTCATACTTATGCTAGAAACAAAATGTTCATGCCGTTTATATTGGTTAACCCTCGTTCAAACCAACGGAACAGCTACGAGTAGCAGTTATAGGCAGTTCTCTGACTAAACACTAAACAAGCAACTGCGTTACTCATGTTGTTCAACTGGGGCAAATTACCATACTTGTCCTACGTTAAACATATCACGTTATTGTGCCGAAATATTGCATTACCCACTGTATCGTTGGACGTCAATATGCCTTGTAAAATCATCTCCTGGTTGTCCACCGGGATTGAAAAAACAAAAATTCTCCATCACACGGTTAGGGTGGTGTTTGGAGCTCCCCATGCGCGTAAACTCGCCATTGTTAGGCGCCCCTCCCAGCATGACCGGCCTCACCTACGTCATTCACTCCCCAATACGCCCCTCTACAACTCATACGCCACCGTTGCTGCTCGGCGTTGGGATACATTGCTTTAGGCGTTTGACATTGAACCGAATGGAGGTCCTGCCAGCTGGTGCTTTCGAAGGACTGGCGACACTACGTTCGTTGTAAGTAAGCCGTTAGATGGTGGCAATAGGTCAATAAAAACGTCGCCGTTCAGCTGCGCAAGTGTATTTTCCCCGCTTGTGACCGATATATTGTGGTTGTACTTCGCTAACAGTGGCTGCCTCGAAGGACAAGAGCCTTTTGCGCCGTCCAGTAACGCAACTATCACCAAGCGGGATTTCACGCGAGGTCTAGAGGTTTCGTATAGCGATGGGAATACTATGTGCACTCGCTCTTCTCGCTCATATATTACTTTGGATATAATCGATGCGATGTTGCTGTTGTTGTTATCTGTAATTATTTTTCCTTGGCGATTCGGAGCGTCTCCTGAAGCTGCTGGAACCCAAACGCAGTTCGTTTCAAAAAGGCAGTACTCATCTATGCTAACAGCTGGCTGGGTGACACAATGGTAGCGAGCATATCAATTTCAACCACACGTTACATACCGGTCAACATGGCTACTACGTCGACACATCAACGGTGGAAAACGCTGTGACTTGCTGACCGCTATTCGTTTTGTCAATCTTGGGCACTTTCCATGTTTGATAGGTCTACCAGTGCCAATTACACGTATCGCTTCAGTCCAAGTACTACAGTGTCAGGGCTGGGCGTTCGCTTACTAAACTCGCCGGTTGGATGTCTTCTGAAGGCTAAGTATTGCCGCAATTGTTTGAGGCGTGCTATACATATCTGGCCTGTGCATCGTTGCATCGAATTGGCGCGTTCGTGGATGGACACGATTTGTTTTCGGCTGGTACCATCTAAAGACAGTATGTGATTTGTTATATTTTCGATCTCCAACCAATATATTCCCTGACTTGAGTCCTGCTGCAGAAAAGAGGTCACTCACAAGTAGTTGTCTTTCAGCCTCTCAGAGAAACTGCGCTGAGTGACTTCCCTATCTATTTGCAGTCTTGAACGTATAGACATTATTCGTGGTACATTATTCGTGGTTTTAGTTTTGCTATAGGCATTGACATTGCACAGTAAGTATGTCCTTTGCATTGAGGTACAGAGCCACTATCNNTCCACAGTTTGGCGTATACGCTGGAGTGTAAATTGGGGTAACCCCCCTAGCCTAGCAGCAGTCACATCCAGTCAACTTGCAACTCATACCAGTACGCATATGGAGGAGGTAGTAATGCTTATCAAGGCCGGCGAACATAATCTAATATATAGCCCCTAGTGTTTCACTTGTCGAGGTTCGGACAGAAAACACCTGTTCGCACCGCAAGCTGACACATCGTAATAGTGACCGTCTCGCGTGTTGCTGTGGATGGGTGATTATATAGGCACGACGAGATCATTACGTCTGGTGCATACACGTTGTTTGTCCTTCGACGGTTCACCGCATTTTGGCACGAGATTCGAACCAGGTCGGCAAAGGTTTGGTTTCGAGCACATCGTCTCCATCGGAACAGAGCGAATTCGATCCTTTTGTTTGTAGCACAAGATTAAATCAATCCGCGGTGAGGTGGTCTTACTGTTATACGGGTACCTTTACATTTCACAGATGTTCTCAACCGTATATCCGCTTGAAGTTAATCGAATGTCAAAAGGAGTAATGCTTTCAAACACGCAATGCCAGAACGTTTTCCTCATCATTTCTGAAACGTCCCGCCTCTTTAACCAGGTCGCTCAGGAACAATCGCTTCATCACCTTAGAGCCAGGGGTTTTCTTGGACACACCGGCTTTGGAAATTCTGTAAGCCATACTTTGATATAACAACGAGTTTAGCGAACATACACGGGGGACGGCTAGCAGGGAAGCGTGCCCGCTGTGTAACGCCGAATCGGAGTGACAGACAAGTAGGGGCAAGGGAGTTTATGCCAATGCTTGACTTAGTCTACACAGTAAATGACTGTTGGTACCAAGAAGCGAATCAAAACCTATATTCTATAATTGGCTCATGGCAAACTACAGTCATACTAAGTCCACCGCTGCGCCGACCCCCGATTTTCACGTCTTCGGGTAAGACTGGAGGTTTGGCTTAGTTCCCATATTTCGGTCCGAATAATGGCGTTGGACATCCAGTGACATCAACTACATCGAGAACTAAGAACGACCATGTGTTCAAAACTGCTATGAACCAGGTATAGTACGACCTCCGGTAACGACACCTCACGCCTACCGTCCCCCTAGCGCGATATATCTCCACTTTCAAACGGTGCCTGGATTAGTTCAGCACCCAAGAAAAGCAACCTACAAGTTGGCCCGGTTTTTACACACGTATTAGCCTGACCTGGTGTATACGTGCGAGGGTATTTCTGCCTGTTCGTCGACATTTTTGGAATGTATACATGCTCCAATGCTCATGCACACCTCTCTTCTATTTGTCCCCCCCTGTTGTGTTTAACGATACAGGGACTTGAGCAGCAGCCGCTTGACCACTCTCAGTGCAGATATCCTTGACGGCATAAAAGGATCTTTGATCGAACTGTGACTGAAATTCAATCGGGATCTTGACTGTATTGCGGATAGATAGAAATAAGTCCTTACCAGATATAGCTGAGGTGGTAGTGTGATCGGAGCGCGGACCACGTAACGCGATGTAATTGCTATCGTGAAAATGAGGAGGGTTTAATTGGTTCAGTTTCAACATGTCGCTCGCCGGCATTACAGGCTCTACTCAGCGAGTGTGGTTCAAGCGAATACCACTGCCTCCATCGGCTAGTTCGCCGAGACACCGAGACGGCACGGTCGATGTTCCATATGTTTTGTACAGCGGCGGATCATCAAAGTTTGCAACTGCAAGTTACCGCTCCCGTTGAACGTGTATGTTGTAATGATGTCATGCGCGATGTCGTCGTGATGATGAAACGGGGACGACGCGTGTGGATGAAGATAGTTAACCAAATTTCCCTTCGGAAATGTCATTTCTGGTGTAAACGGTGGGTTCGCTATGAGAGCATGAGTAAGAACGACGTAAACAAAAACTCCAAATTGATAACGCCGCCCCTCCGAGTAAAATCGATGCAGCTAATCGGTTTGGGAAATTCTTAGTGTTCACGTTAGCTGTTACGATTCAAATGAATCGGACAGTAACCTTAATATGGAGCCAATCGCTACCCACCAGTCACACTAAATCAGAGCTCAGGTGGTATACTTTCCCAACTATTTCCAAACGTTCTGGTGACTATATTTTGCGTGGCAGTCCTAGTTGTACTTGGTACTCTATACGAACATAAAAATTAAGCATACTGTGTCGCATCGTTTTGACGGACACTTGCTTGTGCGATGTCTACCTCTGCACAAATTCACGTAAATATTTTGTGAATAAAGTTCAGACACATTTATACATTATCTGCTGTGCCTCATATGCCTTCCACAAATATACCCATTTAGGATACCTGTAGCTCGCAAAGGGCGCCCTAGTTCATATCTGCGTTAATAATGGCGGATCTCTTGAACACCGTACGGCCTCTTCATATGACTAACTCCCCCGTGCCTGCTGTAACGTCGACGATGTAAAAGGTTACTTACAGCCAATCGCTTGAACACCCTGCCACATGATGTTTTCGAGGGCATGGTGGTCCTGAATATACTGTGAGTGGAACACCAGTGAAACTTGGCATTCGTGGATATATGTATACTCTATACAATTAACGTACGGGCGTTGAAATAGCACGTTTTCGTTATCGGGAAGCTAATCGCGAACCATAAAAGCGGTGGTGACGACGTGTCCCCCGCGTTATTCCAACGCGCCATCGTTTTTCGCACAACCTAAGGACGCATTCGGTTCATGTGCGTTCTCCAAAACAGCCCCCGCTCTTTAACATATTTCTGATTTTTTCAGGATCGGCACAATACCGGTATAGCGGTATTCCCGCGTAGTTGTAAAATGCACACCACACACGTCAAAACTGTGTCGCGCTCGCCTGGTTTGGACGAAATGTACTTTATACACGTGTTACGAAAGGCGTGACACACTCTTACTTATAAGGCGTTTTGGTTGAGGAGCACTATGACGCAAGCTACGTTAGAGGTGCACCATGTTTTCTCTGAGCTCCTCGCTGGAGGAGGTCCTTACCTCACCCGAAACTTAGTTTTGGAAGAAACTAAAAGTGATACCCGATGAAAAATCGCATTACCTGAGAATACGGTGGAGTTCGATGCAACACAATATCAAAATATCAGACGAGTTTGAGTTAACAGCCCGATCATTCGGAAACCTTTTCAGCTGAAACGGGCTACATCTATCGTAGCACGCGTCCCATACCTCACGCATAAACGTAATTTGAAGAAACATGCATCGCGTGCTGTATAATAAATGGCGCTATTGATAGGTATACAACGAATAACAACGGAAACCAAAACCTATTCTCTTCGACGGCCTATCATCGCTTCAGATTTTGTGAGTGACACCACTGTATTATGTTCGGTGTGTTTGACAGACTGGCTGACCTTCAGGACGTCCATGCTCTAACGTAGCATACTCACTTGGTGTAACGACTTCGTTTGGTACATTTATAAAGTTCGTGCCCGTGTTCGTCTTGGTCGTATATGGGCACGGTCGAGAGTATGTACGGCTACGGGATACTTTAGTAGGGTATTTTTCCTTTACCCAGACAGACGTACTCCAAACTTCAGAAACAGGTTGGCGTTGGACGCCGGTACGGAAACCTTTACTACCAACACGCGTAATACAATCGTTCGTAACTTCTACAAGGTGAACATTGCAGTTTCATGTGAAACATTCAAGTCCGTGGTTCCAGATATGACGAAGGTTGCGACTCTCGGCTGTCAGCTTTGATCAAAATATTCTCCGTCACATCTTTAGAACGGCGACCATTTCTCCTGTGCGACCCTGCACAGAACGTGGCTGTATCCAGTAGAAGATCTAACAGCCCATCATAGTGTCGCACGTTGTATAACTTACGCGATGATATCACATTAGCATTTCAAGATTTCGTGACCGCCACTGCACCTTGTGTACGACAACCGTTTCAAGGACCTTCGACAAAATGGAATTTTAACTTTGCCACAAGGCATTTTCGTGAGACTTTCGTCACTGGTCCAATTGTGAGTGGTTCACACCCCGTAGCATGTTGAACATGGTCCAAGGCCGTCGGCTAAATACGTTTTGGTATCGTGTGGTACGTTCGTCGGCAATGAAAACTACAGGTAGGAACAATGTATCTGGAGTGCAAAAGTTAGGCAGCAAGGGGTTACTTCGGCGGTATCCGACGGCCGCCTATACGTTTTTTTGCTTGGACGTTCCACCATACTCACCACCAACCAACTGTATGGTACGCTGTCATGGTTACGAGGTGATAACAGGTACTGTATGCAGCGCGATGCATGGCCGGACATCTGTGTTTCACACCCCACGATGCCCGGTGACGGCATTGTATAGATGCGAGGATCTTCGGGATTGCGACAAAAGCGTGCATGTTATTGAAAACCCCTTGCTACGACAACGTTAGTCAGCTAGGCAACATAATTTCTTAGTTGGCACAATATGCGATAAAAGCGAACTCGAGATTTTTTTAAGACTAGCATGTACACGTCTAGACCGTAGGCTTCATATTGGAAATCACTAGCAACCCGTATATGTCCAGGCAGGATTTGTCAAGCGGGGGTGATGAGAAAATTGGAGCACTTGTGGGACGAGGATGGATACCCTGCCATTAACACTTTGAATCCTATTTACAAACCAAGGCAGACGACAGTTGTCGACATGGGTGAACATAACGAACCAGTGCTGTTGCTGGCGAGAATATTCCAGACACAGCTATGAAGATTGATTGAGCTGCTATTGCGGGAGTTCGCCGTCGGATTCGTTAGACCAACACTCGTTGATCAGGCACTACTATCTGTGGCGGTGATCTGTGCGAAGCACGGGTGTCATGTGCAATGACAGAGAAATCACAAATACACTACCGACATGTCGATGTTCATCTGCCAATGGCGACAAAGGAATACAGTAGACAGCGTGAATTCCTCATAGCTTCAATCTAACGAATTCAGAAGTGATCGTGATACGTTTTAACCATCTCGATATCGACCCCTACCACGAATTAGACTTTATGCCGTGCTTATTTCCCTTGCTTATGGAACCTAATTAATGTCTCATTGAATCTCGCAATGTGAACAGGGATCTCGACAGAAACGACTTCGTCGCCCTCCCAGCCGATATGTTCGACGGATTGGGCAACCTGCAAAGATTGTGAGTGAATCGTATTTCATTTTGTGTGTCATATTTATCAACGTACACTTCGGTGAGCATACAACCCAGCGTGTATAAGTTTACGTCGAGCTTCTCGAGAAATAGTTCTTGGGCACCGTATCCTTGTTTTTTTGTGGATATACTTTAAGAAACTACCGCAGTAAGTAATGACGCATACGATAGAGGTGCACCATATTGTTTCTGAGCTCCTCACTTGAGGAGCGTCATACCTCACCGAAAAAATGATTTTGGAGGAAAACAAAAGTGATGCCGG
>JAXFYO010013238.1:1752-12907 GCA_034768055.1 Saccharina latissima
AAATCAGACCGCATCAACAAAAAGGAGGATGGCACCTCGACGAGGTGGAATTATGGATGTTCGTCATCCAGAAACTATTTGAGTCAAACTGTACTACTTTCAATCGTATCACGGGCGTGTACGCACAGTAGGACGTGATGTTGCTCTTCGGGGTGCTCATCTACTTACTTTACCAACTTGTTTTGTCTTTGCGGGGGGTATAGCTCCCCCACCTTGAGTGAGAGAAGCTCCGGATATCATTGATGGAACCAAACTTGTATGCGCCGTCGCATGTGTGCTCCTTGCTTGCCCTATACCATTTGTGGGATATCAGGTTCTTACGTGGCCCACCCGCACATTTTAATAGTGGCTCGAAAGCATTACTGATGATATTTTCCGCAAGATTTTCCATCGTCCCTTGAGCCGTACTGCCACGATGTTGAAGATGCTGCGCATCTCCTGCCAACCATGTGACGCTCGAATGAGTGTGCTAACATGTGGAGCTACTGACTGCGATGTTTGTTGTCGTTTGTGCTTACACACGTCTAATCAAGGGAAAAATCTAGGCCAACGGTTCTGTGTGTGCAACAGCGTTACGTTACAGTTTCACTCGAAGTCAGGTTATGGGGAGCTGCACTCGTACAGATCTGTACGTGACGACCCCCAAAATGGTACTCTATAGGTGGTACCCCATGAGTAACACGGGTTTGGGTCTGTTATGTTTTTCGCCTGCCCCCCAATATTGACGACGTTCTTCTCGTTTCTCTCGTCGCCGCGTTGCACCTGCCCTCGCATGTCAATTTTTCTTAACGGTTTATGGCAGAACAAGAAGATCGAACAGCGCCGGTTGGATCCGACGGTCGCCCCCACCGCCTTCTTGTGGAGCGCCTACTACCCCAATTGCTACTATTTCGAGGTAAATAAATGGGTTTACTCGTTAGGGAGCGACGACAACAACGGGCCAAATGCACGGTCCTACGGAGCGACTATCGACAAACAACATGCATCTTCACCTTTGTCACAGTAGTGCAGGACGTGCGAGGGGAAGGACTCGTAACCTTCACGCATATTGGTATTGGCCCAAGTTGTGTCATGCGGTCCGGGCTAAATTTTAGGTTTGCGTTTGATATACGATATATGTTCGTTCCTCACTTATTCGTAACAGTAGCTCTGGACGCGCGAGGTAGAGCTCCTTGACCTGCACCCTAACTAGCACCAGTCTACCCCTGGATAGGCTCGGGTAACTTCGTGTGGTCGGTGCTAGAATGAACGTTTAGGTTCGAGTAATGTTGATAACGCAGTCGAGCTCAAGCGTGGTCGAGCGGGTTCCAGTCTTGAGCTTGCCTGCCGTCGTCAACTCGGTAAAAAGTTCCGTAGCAATGCAGCCTGGAAGCAAGATATGTTTCGGTACTATCAAAGCTGTTAAATGGTTGCCAGGAAGATCAATATGAAAAACAAATCGGGGATTGACAGAGACTTGATGCGTGAGGGATACTGATGAGGCGATCATACAGGTTAGATTAATTGTTTCAGGCGTCATATCCAACGAATATGAGGTAATAAACGTACACCCCCAGCTGGCGCGGTCGAAGCATCACACGCAGCTCGCACGTTCGCGTTTCGACGTAATTCTTCATCACCCAGTTTGTCTGCACACCAAAATTTCATCGAAAGCTTTGGAAGTTTGGTTTACATACAGGTATGCGTTTAGGTGTCACTGGCGGTCCTTCGTTCGCTTACTTTTCTACCCATGCTGCATTTCTATCCACGTCGTTTTGGTCCTGACTTTCCGATTGATCTCGTTGCACGTTGGACATGGCAGGTGTTCGAGTGCATGAGGCGTCTGCTGCTTACGGGTGTTCTGGTGTTCGTGCCGGATTCATCGGGACAGGTAGCCTACGGCTGCATATTCGCTTTCATCAGGTACGGTGGGACGAACCACAGCTGATTCGAAGCGCAATAACCGCGAGACCTTTTCATACCAGACGGGTGATAAGATAAGAGCGGCATGTGGTTTGGCCACAATAAATCTAACTGCCCTGGCTTCTCAACTAACGAGCTACCCGACATGGCCGAACCACTGTTTTTTTCATCGTTTTTGTCGTGTGCCTTGGCCCTCGGGCTACACTCTCATCCTTTCTCGAAGACAGTTTTTGAGTTTCGAACAGAGCCCCCAATTTCAGGGGCTCCGGAAACGAGTAGGCGCACACGTATATCCCCGCGTTTCGCTGGCGTTGTTCCATTTTGGTATACAAATAATTCGGTTTTGGAATCGTCTGCCTTTCAATCATTTAGCTTGACCACACTCGCGCGCAAAACATTCACAACACACGTAAATACATATGAAAGACGCATTCAGAACCTTGGTAAAGGTCACCACACTTTCAAACTGTGTTTATAATAGTGCTTGGAATTGTTTGCCTTGACGTTTCCCGCCCCTCCGCTGTCCCTCGCTTGTCAATGCACCGCACATACTTTATTTGATGCAGCCTATGGGCGTTCGAACTCCAGAGGCCACACATAGACGGCTTGGAAATCCAGCTCTACCGAACGGTGGGTCGATTGCGAACAAGCGTGTGAACATCGTATGGCCCCCAACCTACTCGAGATAACACGATCCGTACAAAGATAAGCTAAGAGCCGAGATACGTCTCACCATAAGGGTGGGTTATGGAAAGATCTCTCGGCGATTGCACTGTCCCCGTGTACCAAGCGCGTGTTGTAGCTCGCGTTTCATGCGGTAGCCAGGCATCCCGTTGGCATCTGGTGCAGATGAAGGGTCTGCGTCACACCATTTCGCCCGGGGTCTATGACGGTGCATGGCAGTGGCGGAATGCATACGATATAACACCAACTCATGAGCCGAGATGCTACGGCATGTTGAAAACATCGAAACACACACACATATATTTATAGCTGTAGTTGATGGTATTGAGAGGGCAGGTGCCATTCTAACAGCGGCAGAAGGATCTGAGCAATAGCACGGAATTGTAAGGCATGAAACAAATGTCATTAAGGTCGTTCGAGGGCACAGTTGCGATATCCGGTAAAGTTGCGAACGTGTCTACCATCCGGGCTTGTAATCGACGACATGTTCGATGAACGGGCTGTAGGAAACTCTAAACCATAAGAAAATGTGATGACGTTGGTCCGAGAGGGTCAGAGACACGCCTCTACGGATACAACAGCGGTCGGCGCGCTCTGCGAACCGCATTACCGAAAGAAGATGTACAACCATTTTTCGACACGTATCCTTGTCCGAGGGCCATGCTATATCAAAACCAAGGCGTATGGCGTCTCCTGAAAACTGGAAGTGGCACTACTCGATTTGTAGCACCGCCATGACTCTTGACGGCCGCTACGTGAGACACCCTGATTCACTCGATAACATTTTTGTCGGCGCGGAAATGGATATACACCCTGTTGTCTTTACTCGCCTACGAGGCCGCCTTGGCGAACTATCCAATACAAACACAATCGATGCCTTACCTGCTATGCTTCGTCTGAACGTGTTAAAAATGCCACATGTAGCAATATGTATGACAGGTCAGAATATGCAACAGTACTCCCGCTAATCCAATTGGACGATTCGCTTGTACGTACTGTAAATCACCCTACCTCTCTGCGATTACTACCACTCTTAATCGGAATTTGAGGGACTGTCTCGTTTCAATTTGACCATAAACATGGTCCTTGCATTTCCAGTTCAGATTGACAGCAAACAGTAACAACGTTTCGGTCCAAGCATACTGACGTTGCCCTGTGCCTTACACCTTGTCGCCCCCGCTGCTCTTCCATGAACAATCTATCGTTGCCGATCCATCCCAACAGGGGTGCCTGGTCATCTTCTTCACCAACTTTTTGGCGCTGATCATCCAAGCGGAGCTGGCCCAGCCCGACTCGAGAAGTAGCGCTGTGTACTCGGTGGTGCTGATCATGGTGCACATCATGTTCATTCTGTCGATCTGTTGGAACAGCTGGGCGACGATGAAGGCCACCTTCAGCCGGAGACACGTCCAGGTGAGGACCAACCTGCCACGGTAGGAGTGGCGGCTTTATTTCATGAGCTCCTCACACGATGAAAGTCAATATCTAACCCGCCAGAAACATGATTTGGATTATTGTTATGTGGCCAGCCAACATGTATATGCGCTAGTTCTCAAACGTAGCGCGTGCATAGCAACGTAACCATAATATCCGGTACTTGGCCCGCTTGAGGATCGCAACTGGTGTCATTAAATATTGAGTCTGAATCCACCGCTCCTACAATGCGAGAAGTACGATGCGACTGTTAGAGCTCTATATGTGGTCCGAACCCACTGACAGCTCATACAGGGTCTGACGAAATACGATTGTCTGGCGTGCGCGGAGCATCCTGTGTAGTGGGGGGGGGGGTGTACTCATTTCGTGCACGGTCGTAGTCATATGACCATAGACACTCGCATCCCTACAATGCCGGGACGGAGCACATTGGGTTTTCACCAACCAGGTTTGTAGGGGGGGGGGGGGGGGTTGAGGAGTATTGCATGCGCTGTACATTTTGCATCTCAATCATGTTATATGTACGGTGCACGTCAGGCACATCGAGATATGTATGACGTGAGCAGGTGTTTGCAGTATCGTTTCAGAGAGTGCTGGCAAGTACTGCGTGATCGGTATCTGTGAACCCAAACGCACGGATATGAATGATTTAGTCGAGGCAGACCGTCATATGCCTCGCGTGTGCAGATGTTCGTGTGTTACCAGGGGGGACGTTCACAAGTTCCACTAAACTGTGTGCGATATCGTTGTATTGCTGTACATCATATTAGAGCCCCGCTGTTGATGTTCATTCCACCTAGCCATAATTCAGGCTTAGTCCACTAAAAAACTGTACTGCCGGTATGCGTACTGCGCACACTGTTATCACCAAACATGTTGCAGGCGAATCAGGCATCTAGCTACGTTGATATGGCTGAGTACGGTACCCTAGCCCACCATGACCAATATTAGTTAAGGTTAACAATGCTCAATGTAGGAAATCGTTACCCACCTCATCACTGGTCGGTGCCGCGATACGTCTACCATATTCCTGTCGTAGTGGGTTTTCAACCCGTATTTATTAACGTTGTGCTCTCTGACCTTGTCTAATACCGCGCTCGTAGTATCACTCAACAAAGTCTCCCACAACTCTGATCGCACTGATGTTTTGTTAACATCGTCGCCAAAACTCCAACAATTATGTAAATTCATACCGTGTGTAGCTCAAGTATAAAATTAATACATATCACGCAGCCCTTATCCTATTCTTACGAGTTTTGCGATTATCTTGCAAAACGTATCCCTCCCGGTTTTGTTCAGGGTATGGTTCTTGGCGTGGACGTGGTGGACGAGGAAACGGCAGACAACATCCTCGGCCCTGAGAAAGAAAAGGGGGACAAGTCGTCTGGAGGCGGAGTGGCAGACTTCAAGACCAACGACGACGAAATGGTTCCAGCCTGGCAGACTGAAGGGGTCGTGCAACCCGCGTCTTTCGACATACCTAACAAGTGAGCCGCATACCAATCAACATCCGCGCCCTCGTACCTCGTTTCTTTTTAGATTTTCACTTTATCGTTTTGGAATAGGTATCGGGGCCGGTCCGGTGAGCACATGCTAAATTACCGTCGATGAAGAATTGCGAGAACAGCAAGAAAACAATAACCTTTCGTTTGTCCCCTGCTGGTATGCGGGAGGGGTCGCGAAGAAAATTCGAGCTCGAAATTAACCTTTTTGTTTTTCAATTGTTACCGCAACAACCTTGTTCGCCTCAAGGCCTAAGCTTAACATACTGATTAGTACTTTTGTCTTCCTGGTCATAGTTTGCACGGAATGTGCTCTAAAAGTAGTTGTTAATGTGCTAGCAATACTGGTGCTAAGAGCATCTACCCCCAAGTATACTACCGCGATGTTGTCACTGTTGCGAATGACTCCATACACAGCATAACATTGGTCACAGTGACGATTAGGAGTGGCGCCGAAAAGCAGACCGCGTTCTTGGCGGTGCATACCGCCAAAACATGAAAAACAAAAATTGAAACCAAAACCTTCAGAAAGAAAGTGCATGCTGCAATAATTCAGCAGGGTGCCCCTTACAGACTGAAACGAAAGAATAAGAAGAGTTTGGTGGACACGTCAGTGCACGAGTAAGCATTCGTCTCGACTTTACTCGGCTTTAGCCGCTTCCACGCGGCACGCGAGCTTTGGGGGTATTCTACTTATACTTTATAGATGGTGCGACCACCAATTAGTGTACTCGCAGCACCTGCATTCTCCGAGGGAGGAGTGCTACGATACAGCTAGTAATAGTACGTTTTTGCTTGAACCTGTTTAGAATTACAGGGCTCCTTAACCCAAACTTTCTGGAAAGCCATTTTTTTTCCTTCCTTTTGAGATTTTATTTCGTGTATGCCTAGGCCATGGGGTTGTAAATCGGAATGCACTTTAACCCATTCAGAACTGAAATCATTACCCCACACTAATTCCGAGTGGTTTGTCCCCAAATACGTGGGACCGGTTCTCACGGGGTTAGTTAGTCTCGAAACTTGTATTTTTTAGGTGAGGTACAGAGCTGTCAGTAGGAATGCGAGGAACCTCAAAACGAAAGGGTTCACTACTATCAAGTTCACCTCTACTCCATCAGGGCCATGACCTCTAGCCCTCATTGAACAAGCGATGTCGATGAGGAACTCGGCGCGGTTTAACACACCGTCGTAATGAGCTACCAGCATATATCTAAACGAATACAGTACGCAATATCCATCGGATACACCCTTGCAGTATAAACCATTGAATACCTCTTCGGATTAGGATCTGGAGTACATCGGGTAGACGTTATACTGCTCCAACGTGCAGCTGGCATACAGATCAATATGACGATAGGGGTACAGGTTCTTCACTCAAGGAGCTGTATACTCTTAGTAAGGCATGACTATAATTTGTAAGTCATAAGTACTATCGGTAAGTCACTACTACAATTTGCAAGGCATTCATACTATTTGTAAGACCCCCAAAGCCTCGAGTTTGAGCAAAGCATATCCCGAAGCATTATTTTGTAGATACGTGTCCGCGCAGCGAACCTGACTACGAGTAATAGCTTTGTGCGCAAGCCCCGAACGCAATATTTTACAGCTTCAAATTTGTCACGCTATCCTGCATTCGCCCACATGATGAGTTTATCCGTTTGTAAGCGATCTAGACAAAGCGAGCCACCCCTACAGCGGCGTCGCTCTTCAATTTACCTTAGTCGTGGCGCCCGTGATCGAGTGTGGCGCGTTGGGTTATAAACGTTTCCTGCACCGTGTTCGCCTTGCTCTTTCCTGCTCTCGTACTTCGCCCGACTCAGGCGTTGACACGACATCCCTGGCGGTTACAACCAAGAACGGCATCAACCATTTCCGGTTAGCGTGAACCGCGCTCGGCGTCATTACCTCGGGAAGTGTCGTGGCGAGATGCATCAGTGAATATCTCAATGGTTTTGGTGCCAGCACCTGTTTTGTTGCGTTTTTGCAATAATTGACACATACGCGTATCTATACGACGGGGTGCGCAGGCTGATAGTTGGATACACCTTTGCACACATCCGATGTACTAGAATTGCTTGGTTTTGAACACGCGATGTAGCGGGGTTACCCGTGTAATGGGTGCATATGTACATGCTGTGGTGCCCCTGTCAGGTTTGACGTATGTTTGAAGACGGCCGGTGCTCCAGACGTTTTCAGACTGGAACACACGAGAGTCGGGTTTTTTTTTGGTATGAGAACAGCCACCGCATGTGTGGAATTAGCTGTATTGCCGACTCGCCCGAAAGCACAGTTCGCAGCGAGCGTATAAATTCCGGTGTTTATGAGGAGAGGCCGTTACCTATTTGTAGTGGGTATTCGTGTGTTGGTCTTTGAAGAGAGTCAACGACAGTCCAGTCCCACCTGTATTTCTTGTTATAATAATTTAGCGACCATCATCATGTGATCCAGCCTTGTCCCTGCTTGGCATTACTGTGTTATGCCTTCTCGGATGGACAAGCTAGATCGCACCCCTAGGGAAATACGTGATACCTTGGCTCGGTTTTCAGGACAAGCTTATACCGCTGCGGTAGTCTGACCCCTGCGCGCGTAGTTATCACGGAGGTTCCGCATTTGCCCAAAGGGTTGTCCCTGCTGCGGGGCGAGAGTTTTTCCTGAAACCCGCAATCCTGCTCCGGTCGGGATTGAGCTTCATTTGTTCCGAACCTGTTTACTTTAGGCGGGACAACGGAGGTAGATCAGGGCAAAGGCGGGGGTGATTAACAGCAGAGTGTTTTGTTTTTCGCCGGTAGAAGAGTAAAGAGGAATCACGAGGGGGGCGGTGGGCCTCTTCTTAGGGTTCGTCGATGGGTACCACAAGTTCCCCCACACAGCTTATCCTCATTTTGCTACACACCAGGGAAGGGAAAGGGATTGTTTGATATTGCTCCTGCATCTACGCTTGGTGTGTGTCAACCAGAGGCACATTACAGGAGCCACTGCACCCTTTAGATATTTCGGTGTTGTGGCTCCCATTCGAAGAGTACCCGCCCAGTCATACTGAGGGGAAGGCCGAGCGCGAAACTCGAAGATCGGTGTTTAAATAGGTCGGGTTTTGGTTTTTACCGTAAAATGCACTGCCAACTATACAGCGGATTGTGTAAGTTTTTATGTTACTGGCGTCTGGATTATATGTGTTATTATCCGTATTATGTATGCCCCCCACCCCCGCACAATGTACACGGTAAATACGACCGTACATGGCCTGTATACAACTGATTTCGTAGGTACCCACACCAACGGTATGGCTGTTTTGTTTGTACACATATATATCGCCAGACGCGGAGGTGCGAAGCATATTGGTCAAATCAGTTTTTACTCTACTTATGTCAGTTTCCTGGGACGTTGTATCGCTAGAGGGATGTAGGATGGGTTGTTCGTACTACTGGACACCCGGTACAAAGTACGACATTGATTATTGTTATCCTGGCAAAGGGATTATTCGGTAGATTTGCATTCCGAACAGTATATTTCAGGTTTGTTTTCGGTAGGATGAAGGCCGAAGAGATTGCTCTTAACATTGCATTCCCATTGAAGTTCCGCGATTGTTCTCGCTAGATGCTTGGCCAAGGGGTTGTTTGCAAAAAGCATACGCCATTACTCTTCTACGATTGCCAAGGGATTATTCGCAAGGTTGTGCGACTGAATATCTCAATAAGTAAGTTTTCGGTTGAGGTCAGGGTTTGAGAACCTAATAGCAGGGGAACCTCAGCAGAGTCGGGCACCCGCTTTACCGTGCAAATAGACTTACCACCATCCCAGCGTTGACTGTAATTGGGCTAACCCGAAGATTGGGCCAACCCGAAGAAAAACATGTAGCGAAATGACTTACTCCGTCTCAGGCGTTGTCGCACTCTTGCTCGAGGTAGCCGTGCTTCGATGAGCTATCGGCCGTGCGTTGTTTGGTTTGGGCTTCCGCTGACGTTTTAGCGTTTCATGTAGATGGGGGCTCCTTCCTCGTAAAAGTGTATGAGGCTCCTCACTAGAGTGTAGTACGTAACCCCTTCCCACTCCCCACTCTAGCACCTCTGATACAAGTGAAACTGTCACACGACGAACAATTCAATGGCCGGACAGTAGGTACATATCGGGAACTTAGAACACACACAGATAACGCTTACGCGACGGTTTTGCTTCGTTTTAGCTGTTGTAACTGCTGCACGTCCGACAATATATATGGCCAACACCGTCAAAACGCGACACAGGTTGGTATTCCGTGTTCGTTTCGGATTGGATTTTCGTATTTATAACGTATGCGGTGTCTGAGCGTCCAGGGAGCGTGGAGGATGATCGTGCCCACTCCACCGTCGCAATGGGGACGGTCATACACACCAAGTATACGGCTTTATGCGTTGATATCTGGGAGCTCTCGAGGTTCAGAGGCGAGAATATGTTCCCGAGCGCGACGTATGTACGTTTAAGCTGTTGTCTATTCTAGAAGCTCCCCACGTCTAGGTTTGAGGGGATCTACTGGTCAGCACACAGCAACCAGGCACCGCTTGCGACAGAGGTCGTTGAGGTAGACTGATCTGAGGGGAAGGGAACATTTGTGTAAAGTAGTCTAGGGGTTACCCGGTTTGGCCGCAAAATGCTTCTTATGACGGAGTTGCGTTCGACCAAGAAGCAACGCTACCTCGTTGTTGTTTTTTTTCTGTCGTTTCCGTTGCGTAAAATCGCTCGTCGCGTGAAATGTGTCTTTTTTTTTTCAGCGTGCATCCAGTTTAGTTGGGTGAGATAGAGAGTCACATCAACCGAGGAGCGTAAGTAAAAACAACTGATCCTCTACCTCAGCATGCGTCTATATAGATTGACTTGCATTGCTCATGTTTGTGGCCATGTGCCGTGACCATTTGGTTGGAGCATCGACATGTGGGATATATCATTCTTCAGGCTTTCATGCATGTGTTTGGTCTCGTTTGTTGCTGCAGCTTTCGTCGACAGTGTTTTGATGTCGGGACAACAAGTTTTTTTGTTAGCTGTGGTAAGGTTCGGGAGAGACTCTGTCCGCTAATGCCCTTGGTATTGCGTCAGTTTCCAACTAGACCTATATGATATTAAACATATACTCCTTGTATTGTGTCATTTGTTCACCACGATCGATAACAGTTGGCAGACCTGTGAGTGGACACCATTTCATGAAACAAAAGAAATGATACGTGCCGCAAGGCAATGAGATCGATCTAAGCCGCCTAACGACGACATCTGACAACCAGCCAACTAGCCTTTGTCTATACGTCAGGCGAGCATTGCCAGCAAAATCAGCCCTCGCATGCCGTGGGTTTCCGCCCCGAAAACAAAAACCAAAGGATCCTGCATTCACCAGCTAATAGCGACTTTGTGAATAGAAATCGTCTGTTGCCGAGGGGCGGTGCTTGTTGAGTCACGAACGGCAACCGCGATAGAGTACCACCTTCACATGATAACCTCCCCCAAAACGCCATCATGGTTATTCCAACCACGAGTCGCAATATACACGAGATCGCCAGTGGCCAGACACAACGTGGCTAACTAATGAATATGCTGCGGGAGATCACCTGGTCATGAAGCCCCCAGCCTCAAGTTCACCCCGGGTACGTCGGGGCGGCGGGGAGCGGGTC
>JAXFYO010013470.1:2756-15819 GCA_034768055.1 Saccharina latissima
CCGATGTTCACTGAAGCACCAGGAAAATAGTAATTGATGTGGAGTGTTAGCGGGGTTCTTTCGTCCCTGAGACGTGATTGGGGCTGAAGAATGAATCGGAGTGATCTGCCCGTTGAACGCTAAATATTGCAGTGCGTATAGATTTTCTTCGAATACACTACGGTCGGGGGTAGCACAGGTTTAGTCCAGGCGGTATGCATGACTTTTCTCGTAAGGCGTGTTTCCCATAAAAGAACAAAACACTATTGTATACTAGAAACAGCGTGCCTGCTGCGCAAAATAACATTTTTTACAGCAAAAAGTCGCACTCGTATCCGTAGACTACGTGTAAAAGACATTGACAACATATGTTTTCATGTGTTTTCATGTGTGTGTTCTTCACATCAAACCGTTCTTCATATCCGTCGACATCAAGCACACCAAGTGTCCGTGCCGATTGCTCATCCTACATAGACATGGAAGCTCTGTGGTCATAGTCTATTCCGAAGCGGGCCCTAAAACCTAAATAGCGCAGTTCTACTTGAGCGGGAAAGCGACGACAATAAATAAACAAACGAGTACGGCATTGGCCTCACGAAGCAACCCATGATGGGCTGGTTGGATAGGGAGTTCGTCTAAATTGCAATGAAAGGAGGTGTGCGTACGTACAACCGTGCGGCATGATGCCACTGCTGCCTGCTCTTCCAATGAATACGTAGAAGGTTGATAAGACCGCGCTTCTCGCTCTGTAGGTTGCCATACCTGGGTCCCATAGAGGTTAACTCCTTTTGAGACCCACAAGTAGAGACCAAATATATACATACCTGGTATACAAGTATTAATATATGTTTTTGATGTTATCAACCGTCTATACGAGCAGCATGATGAGCGCCCAGCACTTCGGGTAGGCCCATATTGTGCCCGTGCCGTACGTGCGACTCCTTAAATTGTAACTCGGGCACCAATGTGTACGTAGCATCCCCCAATCACACAGTAGTGGCCGGTGCTGTAAGTGACACTTTTCTCCTCTAAAGTCCCAAGAGGGGTAAGAGAGAGAGAGAGTACAGGTTGCGCTTTTTTGTCTCCAAATTTTCTGGTCGGTTGAGCTTTTCAGTTGAGTATTTACCGGTTAATGTGGAACGATAATTTTGCTCGCATATTGTTTTTTCGGATTATCTCCTCTCCTACAAATCTTCGGCCGGGTTGCATGAACAACCTTCTCCGAAGTCATGACTTCGGGCGATGGGATATTGATTGAGCTCCTCATGCGAGGAGGAGCTCAGAAAATAATAAGCCGCCGCCCCTACCGTGGCAAAAACAAAACTGCGCCACGAAATACGAGATAAATAAAAGGTAACAATACGATGTGCACATAACCGTCTGTACGTACGTATATTCTTCAAGTTTTGTGACCGCGGACCAGACTATGGCAACGAGTTAATGGGAGAACAGCAATCGTGGGTCGGAGATAAAAGAGGAGACGATCAAAAAGAAATGCAATGCAAATTTCCAGTTATGAATTACAGCGTTCATATATATGTGCGAAGGCTGTTGAAGAGCCAGCCTCAGGACGTGAGCTATCCACTGCACCACAGAGCAATTCGTGTTCAGAAGGTGGGATTCAGACGGCCCCGAAAATACAGACGTAAACAGATGCAAGGAGAGTACATGATGTGAGAAGCTATATAGCGAGTGCGCAACAACGCCGCCACGGCCGAACGAACACCCAACCAACCGAACGTATCTATCTATCTATCACGAGTAGTAACAGTCTCCGACGACAAGTCTCCGACCACAATAGGCCGTGGAATTATCCAACTGGTACGGTAGCAATTGTCCCAAAAACCCAGAAACTTTGGGAAAATTCTCCGTGAAATTCTCCTATCATAGAACGTAGAGGTGCACGCCGGCCGGCAAGCAACCCCGCCACAAAACGGATGCTCAAAAAGGATGGAACGCCAACCCGAACCCGTTGCGAGTTACCCGAGTTTTCAGGGCAAAGAAAACAGGTTGTCCGAGTACACTGCGGGTATCACCCGGGTAGTCGTCGGCACAAATAACGAAACCCATTTTCATTTACGGTCACCAAAAAGGGGGTACGACAGGCGACAAGCTGAGGATGATACATACTAATAGTTCGTGCTACGATTTGATGCCGAAACTTCCAACCATCGACCAGCAGTACCGGATATTCGATACTCAAAAATGCAAGCCGCCTGCCTTGCTTTTGGTGTACACAACGTGGACGACGGATACACGCTATAACTGTACACTGCAATCAAGGTGATACATCCCCCCTGGGCTGAATTTCCGAGCCGAGAGTTCTCCATAACAAAAGGAGGGGCACACACACAAAAAAACAACATGGTGGCTTTGGAGAGGCCTCATCGAGAATATTTATATTTCCATAGGGTAGGTAGAGGTGCTGCACCCCGTGTTTTTTTCTGAGGGTGGTATGGTCACTTGAAGAGCTCCATGCCTCGCTCGAAAACTGACTCTCTGGAAGAAATCAAAGTGCTATATATCATACCCGAGGAACACACCATGGCTTAACCCTTTTAGGACAGCAGTCCCGTTTTGGGGACANNCCTATAAGGGTTAACGATACAACGGAGAACATTGCAACACGAGAGCGGAATTCCGGCGATTTTGAGGTATAAGAGAGCCCCCGCCATTCGGAAAACGTTTGTTTCAGCCAAAAAACGGTATNNCGGTATACCTCTATCGTAGCACCCGTCTAAGACGCAAATTTTGCGGCGTTTGCGCCCTCCCTCGTATTGTCGACAAAATCAGCTTTCGAAAAATTCCGAAGGGGTATGTGATCGTGCGTGATACGGCGGTACTTTATTGAATTATTATTTTCGTGCCGCCATGCGCCACGCACAGGATCGTTGCTCTTCAGGGGTTTGGCGGGTTTCGCACAGCAGCTGCACAGCGCGTACTGTTTGTGTGTAACGATGTAGAGAGACCTAATGACATGGTTGCGAACGACGTATTATGGCTGCCTCGCAAAGAAGCCGTTACCTACACCTATGATATTCCCGGTTAGATAGATGGACTCGCAGCAGCGCACCTAGGTAGCGAAAGGCAGAGAGTGGTGTTATCTGCGCCATAGAAGGTGGCATTCCCAGGCCACGGTTCGAGTAACAGTATGCAAGGGATTTGGGGCAGGCATGCGTAGATTTATCGTACCTGAAAAAAAACGCTAAACCTCTGGGAAACCCGTAACAAAAGGCTTTCATAGTGATTTTTGAGAGTTTAAGCCGGTGGGGACCCCGTTTCCTGTAGATTAAAAACGTTTTTGGGGGTAAATGTGAGGCATACTAAGCGGGGAACATGTCAAACATACGGGAACGTGTCAAACATACCATGGCCAGCATTTGCGCCGTCGCGTGGCGAACAGGTTCCACGCCGCTGTTGTCGTTTACCAGTAGACGGTAGAGCCTAATAGTGGCAATTTTGAGAACACGAAGAAGATTGTAAACAGCTCAGCAGAACTCCGAGTAGTTCTCTGAGAGTCTGCTGCGTGGGCTCCGGCAAAGAGGGGACTACCGATGTGAGGGGACGTTGGCAGTGCCTTCGGCCGCACGGTTGGCAGCAGTGACAGCCAACATGTCAGCGCGATGGTTTGAAACGGCCAACACAGAGAAAGCGTAGATGTTGCCACGGGCGTGACCGGAAGAAGACCCAAAGCATCGACAGTGATCGCGGTGCCGGGCTCAGCAGGCAAGGGAATCAGACTGAAGGGCCAGCGGACGATCAGCACAAGAGTATTTTTGTGTGTAGGCGCTTCAGAAAACGGCGAAGAAGTCACCATCGAGTGCAAACGTTTATACCGGCCCACTACCAAAAACCAAAAACAAAACTCTTTTATTTCCTCCCCATGGGATTGCTTTGATACTGATTAGGCGTGAGGCATATACCACAGAACTCTCTTTGAGAGGCGTTAGCACAGAGGGAAAAACATAATAATTTCGCCATCCGCGTACCAGGAAAGTAGCATAAGAAATAACCAACGATAGTGAACCTGTGCGACGTCAGTATCTTCATCGTTTTTCCACGACTTTGTGCTCATCTATTTCCGGCCGCCTCACGCTTGCAACGTCATCACTACTGACCCTCTCCGGTGGCTATATAGGTACTACACCTACCTCGCCATGAGGAGGAGCAAAGCCGAAGGCAGGGCTTTTACCGCTCAGGTGACGATTGAAACTGCTTGCGCCCCGAGTAGGGGTTGCTCGACAATGTTTACAGTGGACTCTTAGACGCTGACACCGGTTTCTGAGTTGCCTCTGAGGTGATGAGGGTAACTGGGAACTGTATTGCTGCAGACGGAAAATGCCCACGGTTTGCTTGTGTTATCTCCGGTCATACTGGGCATCCGGTGCCTACCTTTATCACCAGCCTATGACGTCATTCATGCATGCTAGATGGACACCGTGAGGCGCCCCGATAGTGCCATGCGCTTCAACTTTTGACCGAACTTGCGGTAGGAGACTGATAACGCTCAACGTAATACCGGCTACTGCAGTACCCCAGTAGTGTATCGCAGAGCTCAGCACGGCTTTTGCGACGTGCGGTAGATAAAGCCCGTGCGCCAACTTATTCCTCTCGGTCACCGCCCCCTTCACGCTTGCAGCCCTACGGAATCAACACCCCGGGTGCCTTCGCATTCGTGTTCAACATCATCTACCCCGTCTACTTCGCGGGGACGGGCACCCCGACCGAAAAGTGAGCGAACGCCGACGTGCGAATCGTTTAAACCTGGTCAGTCGATGTTGCCAGTTGTGTGCGCGGCTTTGTTTGGATGCTGGCTTTCGAACGTTCTTGTACCGTTGCTCGCTTTTCGAGCCACACGTCGCCCGATACGCTTGTCATCGCGCAAAACCAGCTGGTTTGGCGAACGCTGACCTTACTTCCCTGGTCCTTATGTAAACACTTTTTAGGATCGGTCTGCATGATTCGGTCAGTCCCCAACGCGGACCCGACGCCATACAATATATTGATAGGGCAGGCCTGTCCTTGTGAGGGCGAGTGTCCCGCTTTTGATTGCGGTTGCCCTCCCTCGTCAAGACCTTCGCAGGCAGAAGGCCTACTGAAACACGAAGCCTGTGGAGACGCCCGCCCCCGCATTGCCACCCGTGAACGTGATACCACCGGTTTCCACCACGCTACTTCTTACTCGACTTGTGACCACATGACCTACGCTGCCACTTCTTACTCGGCATCTGAACGCATGGTATACACCGTGTTCCCTTCCCCCCTTCCGGATTCGCGTGTGTATACGTACTTCTGTACGGCATGGCTATACGGTGTGGCGGCGACGGTGACGATACAAAACACCCCGGCAGTTTTAAGCTTGCGTACAACGTGGCGCTTGCGGCAAACTTCATCAGCGGCATCATCTCGGTCGTGCTGGGCGCCTTCGGCCCGCAGATGCTCCGCATCATTCCGCCGGCGGCTCTCCTCGTGCCCGTCGCTGGTGTCAGCTTCGCATTCCTCGGTCTGGAGCAAGCTTCCGCGCCCTTCGGCGCCCCTCTAGTCGGTTTCATGGTGAAGTATATATTTATACAAGCTCATACTGCGGGCAAAAATAGCATCGTTTCACACAAAATAAAAAGAAAGGCATACTTCATCCCCTTTGTATATTATATACCGGTGCGTATTGTCGTAACGTTTCTTTTTCTAAACAGTACTCGCTAGAGAACAAACGTGTTCGATTCCTCTCTCGGCGTGACGCAAGGTTGGCGAGTATGGTGCTCGAATACCGATTACGCTGTATCCCGGAAGGACGTCTTGTTAACCTAGCGGCCTTCTCCGACAAGCTCGTGGAGACACAGGAGGTCCGATTTCACGACCGGGATTGTCGCCTAGATGTGAATATGCATATGATCTACGGCGACCAGTTGGATATTATTCGAAAGAGGGTGACAAAAAAAAACACCACAAGCGCCCAATCCTTGTGCTCCCTCGCCGTGAGCATGTGACGCCCGTATCTGTCTGTGCAAATGTATCAGGGCGTAGGTATTTTCTAAGTGTTTTTTTTCAGCATTGGGAAGGGCGTGGACGTCGGAATTGGTGCCAAGCGGGCGTGGCGGGGCATTTTTTTTCCCTCGAGATCATCCGCCACCTCCACCAGCGGGCGGCCGCTGCCCAACCTAATCATGAGCCACCCCTTTCTGCCCAACGCCTGTGCCTTCAGACAATCACGGCTCTCTTCCTTGGGTGGTACTCAAACATCCGAGTCGGCTGGGGTAACTACAGGATTCCCGCAGCCCTTCAGGTCAGAGGGAGGTAGCCGGGAGGAAGAGCGAGGGGAGGGGAGTTAAGGTTCAATACTTCCTTCGGATTGTTTTTCGACAAACTTCAAGACGCACCCCGTACAACTTTTTTTATGGCAGGCTGGGCGACAATAATTATGACGCGATCGCCCAAAGCGAACATATTATTCCGCATTTTTTTTTTAATACTTTTCTTTTTTGACTTTGGCCTGATTTAAGAAAGCCGGCATGTACTGCGAGCACCGACTCGCACCATGCAGCAGATGAAATGAGGGTCAACGATTCGAACGCAAATGTCTCGTCACAAATTTGCCGAAGGGTCTTACGAGTCCGATCGGGACGTTGGTTGATAGAAGTGCGCATGTCCGTTAGCAGCGGGCGTATTGGTCTACAGTAGGAAGCACTCCTCCGCTGCTAGCAAAAACCACCGGATTCGATCCAGGCATGCACTATTGAGTCAATGTGCAGTTTTGGTCGTTTAGGGTTCGTTTATTCTCTCTGTTTCGATCGTCCCGTCATTTCGTCATTTGGAAACGGTGCACCGCGCCGCTATTGGGGGGAGAGCACGGTCTGCAGGCTCTTCGTTACATTGTTTGGGCATGTGGTAATAGCGAGACCGTTTCTCATCGCAGATGCTGTAGCTAGCTGCTGTCGGTGTTAAGTCGAACGTAGCGAACAACGCCGCAAAACAACTGCCTCGCGAAACGAGACCCCCCACAGTTGGGCGCCGTGCATTGGATGCTTTAAACTGCTACAACTTTGCCATCCGGGCGACGGCGCGAACCCCCGATAACACAGGACAACAGTGGGTCGACCCCCCCCCCCCGGAAAATATAAATGTTGGGTGAAACGAGCTCAAGATCCCTAGTAAGGTAGTAAGGTTGTATATAGGCACTAGAGTAGATGAGCAACGGTGTCACCCAATTTAGATGGGCTTATCTACATTTCCGACACCGTGTTTCTTGCTTCATGCTTTCCTACATCATCGACACTCGGCCGCCACTCTTCCCGCCCCACATCCTAGCGACTACCACCGACAACGACGACGACCACTAACCACTTTTCTCGAACATGAAGTACATGATACGATGTCCCTATCACTGCTTGCCACATGTGATCCCCTCCCCCCCTCCTTTCCCCGGCGAAACAAGAAGGGGATAAAACTAAGTAAACTTTTTAATGTTTTATGTGGAAAATAGTAATGAACGGTTAAATGTTGGAGGTGTCTCTTATCAGCAGTAGGAACGGTGCTCCGTCTCGAAAGGGATGCGTGGTCAATGGTCAAATGACTTAAGGCAAGCAACAAACGAATACCCTCCCCCCTCACAAGCGGTTCTTAGCAGGATGCAGCTCACCCTTCATGGGACTCGTCCAATACCTCACGGCGGTTCGCGCTTGGTGCAACCAATGTCTTCGTGGTAGGTGAACCCCCGACGTTCTCCGTGTCGGCCTTGTAGGGATGCAAGGGTCCCTAATAATATGAGTACGTCGATGCATTACATAAACACCCCCCCCACCAGTACTGAAAAGTTGGGAAATAGGTGCCGAAAGAGACAGCTGCCGGGGAAGGTCGAGTGCCACGACCGACCAAAGGTTCCCACGTTTTCCAGTTTAGCTTCTGCCTAGAGGGACACCATATTTTATCGTTTCAGTGAACATTAGCCAACAATATGTTGGTTTTAAGAGATGTCGTCGTCACCCTGGAGAGTATTTATAACCATATTACATTAACCAAGAATGCCGTACAACGTGCACGAGATATTTTTCATGCAGCAACCACCTATCTAGGCATATAGTATATCCACCTATCGTACTTCAAGTCGATCCCGGAGCTCCTGCTAATAATGTAATGCATTAAGTATGTCCTTGTTGGGTTTGAGTTCCACTCTCCCGTGCTTACGTGGTCAATTGTCGGGGCTAGAACTTCGTGTCTACATTTTATAACCTCGTTGCCTATCGTTTCCACACCCGCACAATAGTGGCCATATAGCAGCACATTACTCCCAGCATATGCTTACAAAACGAAATCGAAACCAAACGGAAGAGAGCACATAGCCTAATAAAAACAAACGAAAATGTACAAAATATGTATGAGAAGTGACAACAGCGGGTCCGGCGCTTCAACACCGTAACAAAGAGGACGCCCACCAGCCACACCCTGTCAACCCTGGGTGCACCTACGTCTAGAACCACGGAGAAGAACAGGTGTATAGCCTGTGAAGAGCATCCAACAGCAATGATTTGTTGGCACCCAACGTTTGGGTATGAACATTCCGGCCCTGCCGGTAAAGTTACCCCGCTGAAAAAAACCTGACGAATTAGCATTACGGTCCGGACGCTACGGGGGTAACCTGTTGCTAACTCCCTCCGTAGTAGCATACGATCTCGAGCAACCACAGGCAGGTATGGTTGTTGGGGGGTCAAATCCCCGTGCAGGTTGCGGGGGACTATACCGCAATATCTTGTTTTTGCCCTGTTCACCTGGGTCTCCTGTTAGACCCTCCGAACGCACTAAATATTTCTCCCACGAGAAGGGAAAAAACGTTGTACGTCAGTGGGGTTAGCCGATGGCTTGTCCTCGGTCTGGCATAATCGCATGTCGCGGCGATGGCACGTGATATACTATCTACGTCTTGTTGTACAGGCGAACATACCTGAACATACGCTGTGTGGAGGCGTTCCTCGGAGGTCGCCAAAATAATCAACGACCGCCCCTGCCCTGCGTCGGGATATTGATAGAGTCACTGCCCCTGCCGCAGACCGCATCTCCGTGTGTTTTCCATGGCGATGCGTCATTTCCGACCACCAGTGTAATGTTTTCGGAAACTATACTGCTGCTGTAGACACGGGCTTGATATGAGCGCGCTGCTGACCATGTTGTTTCAGCCACCGTCGCGGGTACCAGGGTAGTCTGAAACGAAGTTTAACCGCGTTGCATTGTTTACCGTCGCAACATCGCGTTTGTTTTGTATTTTATTCGTCATCGACCAGGTATCTTGCCTTCAACCTGCTGGAGACCCTTCCAGCTGGCCTATTTGCGGGGATGGCGATTCTAGATGAACTGTGAGCAGATAAGGGCCATAGTTCGGTTGGTTGGGGACACGTGCTACGATCGAGGTAGCACTTTTTGGCTAAAATGCTTTTTGAATGACGGTGCTCCTTAACCTAAAATCGTCAGAATGCCATTTTGTTTTTTACTAATGTGCTTTTTTCGCGTATACCTGGGCCATGGGATTGCTCATCGAGTTGCGCTTTTATTTTATCATTTAAATCAGTTTTTGGGCGAGGTAGAGCTCCTTAAGAGACCAAGCTCAGAAATAAATTGATGCACGTCTACCGTAGCACGTGTCCCCAGTTGGATGTATGCTGGCGAGCAGTGAATTTAGGACTCACGTTTACGTAGTGTGGCTGCACCACGCGAGCGGCCCTGGAGTCGCCCAGGCTCAACAGCGATTGATAATTTCAAACATGGTGTTGCTGGTGGCCATACCGAATCTTCGAGTTTGAAACACTTCCCTTGGGGTCATCGCTACAGTTTCGCATATGTGATGGTGCTAACGGGCTACTGCGAATCTGGAACGAAGAGGACTTGTCATGTCCTTGTCGAAGTCATTCGTGGGGTGTGATGTACGGAATCATTATTCGGACCCGTCACCGATGTTCAATTTGCGCAGTTTCACACAGGTCAAGTTATGTTCCCTCGGAGACGCGTATATCAATGTCATGGCACGATTTACACGCCCTCATACTCACCTATCTGACGTGCAGATACACCTGGGCATATCAACTCCTCCCGAGAGAAGTTGGTAGAAAAAGCGTATTGTTCCTGTTCTATGAATAGTGATACGCAAAACTCTTTCGTACGGCAGCTAATTGATGCTTGCGTTTCCTATCGTTTGAATATATCATCCGTGTTTACGTCGTTGGAACAGGGCTCTCGTTGGAAACAATATCGGGATCCTGGAGGCTGGAATTTTCGAGGATTTGGTGGCTGTCAGGTTTTTGTGAGTGAGCGAGGGGTAATGGTATATATGTTCACACAGGGGAATACACACGGAAACCACGGTTTTACTGGTTGCTGGTGTTTCCTACAATACGTAACCGCTCGCTACCGCTGACTCTTCGGTAAGAAGCCACAGTAGTCACAGGATATCTTCACGACCAACATATAAAAAATGATATTTCGGTGCGTACCATAAATGAGAGGATACATCGCCACCTCCCCCCACCCCCTGCTACTGCCAGACGTTGGATTTAAAGCCATCCAAGTCAACAGTGGTGCCCGCGAGATCCTGTGTCGTAATTCAAATGAACATGCCCTGTTCCACGTGGTGTTACTCACGGAGACTCTAGTGGAGGTGCACACGTGGGAAAAAATGTTTAGATAGTCTAGAGCGGAAGTTTGGCAACGTTAATATTGGTCGATTACATTTTGCCGTCTATTATGGGGGACCGTAGTAAATAGGACCTACACGGTACCCACAAAAACCTATATATTTTACTTTTTTTACTAACAATATTTGGTTCTATTTACTATGGTCCCTTGTAATAGTATACCACTCTGTCCCGAAATATAAGCACCTTTGGTACCTCAATATTCAATCAAAACGGTTCTTATATTTCGGGACAGAGTGGTATACACGATGAACATTCCCGTGGCCTACTTAGCTTGACAATCAAAAATGTTGCAACACAAGGATGAAAAAGTCCGACGATTTTGGGTTAAGGAGCCTTTAATAGATCATCATTCAGAAAACGAATCAAACCAAAAAAAGGTACAGTAGTACCTCTATCGTGCATAGCACGCGTCGTTCGATACGTGCAACATACGCTTGCCGTTTCTGTCTAGCGTGGCAAAAAAAGAGCACCCTGGTCCAGTCACCAAGCATATCTCGAGTTCGTCTTTTATTGCGCAAACCATGACCAATCATATTTTATTGTGCAAACCATGATTAATCATCTTTTATTGCGCGAACCATGATTAATCATCTTTTATCGTGTGCAAACCATGATCATCCTATCGTTCAAACCGAATCGTGCCCGTATATGCTGTGACGCGTCACGCCGCCCTCCTACTCTGATCCAGGGGGGCGACTTCACCAGGGGCGACGGCACGGGTGGGGTTTCCATCTTCGGAGGGAAGTTTAAAGACGAGGACATGTCGAAGCTGAAGCATGTCGGGCCGGGGGTGAGTTGTGCGTCGATATAACCTTATCCGTTAAAAGAGTTATGTCCTCGAGGTGGCGGTGGGTTTTACTGAGTCGAGAGGTCCATCAGGTGAAAACTCAAACTAGGCACCCAGCTTGGATGGCGGTTGGCCGATGAAACCGTAGAAGGAATCGCCCCCCTGAGATGGCGGTAGTTTTGTAAATGCGAGGCCGTAGTAGAGGCGATCAGGTGACAACCAGCGTTTTGTTTGGATTAACGCTTGGCCGTTGCTGGAGCTGTTACGGAAGGGAGGGAAAGGTACGAGTCCGTAGCTCCATGTGGTTGGTTGCATTCCGCTTCGCTTTGTTTCCCCCTTTCTGGTTTTGCTGACAACTGGAAACACTCAAAAGAGTGATTCAGTGCGAGCGTGCGAGGGGAGGGGGGCGGAAAAGAGGAGAGGGGGGAAAAGGGGGTGTATTTCTTCGTTTTCGTGCATGGCCGTAGTCGTATGACCATAGACTCCCGCATCCCTACAATGCCGGGACGGAGCATGTCGGGTTTTCAAGGGGGGGGGCGATGGTAACCAAACACGCCTCCAGTCCAAGGTTGTCGTAGTCCCCCTTGGTACCCTGCGATCGTCCCGCAGCCGCTAACCCGTGACAGGCGAAAAACACCATATTGCTCTAATATTTTCTCTCTCTTTTTGTTTTTCTTGGGGGGTAGGTGTCGTCGGTATATATTTTTCTTGTACACATTGCTTGGGTTGCTTGCGACACGGGATGGTATACCACCGTATACGTAAGTACCGTCCGTATACGTAGGTACTGCGGTACGTGCTCTTCTGTGTTTTCTTTCACCCGTGGAGGCTCATTGGTGGCTTGATTCTTTTACCACGGGCTAGGACAGGCTTCAGGAAAAATGATCTATTGACGTTGTTAGAACGTCATTCATCACATTCGTATCATCCATGTCTTAAAATGTAGCGTCCCTGAAAAATAAACTCTCACACCGTATTATGTATATGCCCTGGATACATCCTAAGGGTGGAGGTGCACTTACTATTTTTTTAGGTTCCTCACTTGGAGGAAGTCGATATTATTAGTGAGTAAAAAAACGATTTTTGAGAAAACATGAACGCGCAACCCGATGCAAACTCCCATGGCCTAGCTATGAAAACACAAAATCGTTTTGCAAAAAATGAATGGCGTTCCGACGGTTTTGGGTTATAACCCCTTAAGAACTGGTCCCACGTATTTGGGGGAAAAAATACTTGGAACTAGTGTGGAATGTGTTTTTTCAGTTCTGAATGGGTTAAGAAGACTTTCATAGGTCATTCAGAAACATTTTTTTTGCGAAAAAAACTACCTCTATCGCAGCAGGCGTCCCTACCTCTATACTATACCTGGTATACTTTTACTCATTCTGATTACACTTTTCACTGGGTGTGGTATCCCTTAAGTTCAATATAGCAAGTGAACTCACTCTGTAGTTATAGCTAGCTATAACCACGCCCGGAACAACAACTGTTACCCCTCCCCCCTCTGCTCCGTCTCGAAAGGGAGGAGTGGGCCATGGGGAAATGACTAAGCCAGGCAACAAATGAGGACAACCCCCCACCCCCCCGCCCCGCCCCCCACCCCACCCCCCCGCCCCCC
>JAXFYO010013615.1:0-15838 GCA_034768055.1 Saccharina latissima
TGATAGTAAAAATAGGGAAATATGTTGGATTTTGTATGTACCGTAGGTTCTATTTACTACATTAGCCCACCCCGAAATACTACTGCTGTTGACCTGACATTGCTCATCCAGGATACTGCTGCAAGTAGCTTGGCCTTGCCGAAATAATGCGATATCTTGAGCACGAACCTCTCTGCTCTGGATTCGCTCGATACAGCTGTAGGGGGTTTCTGGGTTTTTAATGTTTACCCTTGGTTAATAGGTACTACAGTACTATAAGTCCTCGTGCCTACGACGAGAATCAACTTCGTGAATTCAATGCCCACCGAGTGCACATACTGTATCATATAATACGTACTCGTAGGGACCTTTTCTTGCATAAAAAACGATTGGGAGGTCAAGTCTTAAATGAAGCGATAGGTCGAGCAACATTCCACAGATGCTCCCAGTACCTGGGAGAAATGAAGTAAAGTATTCCCGAGAGAAAACACTTCAGGTGCTTCGTGTACTCGCAGTATTTGGGCTGCATGTACTGCGAGATACTGCGAGTACTCGCAATATTTCGAGATTCTGTACTGCGGATACTGCCATACTCGCAGTATTTCGGGATTCAATACAGAGTGGAATACTACTACTGTTGTACTTGAAGTATTTCAGGGTTCTGTATTGGGGGTACTCCCAAGTACTGGCAGTATTTCGTCCGTCGGTACTGCGAGTATTGCGAGTACTTGGGAGTACCAAGATACTCTCAATATGCGCGGTATACTCAGAGTATGAAGTATACTTCGATCATCTGTGCACCGTTTCGATAAGTTCATCCCCATTCTATTGCAGAAAACATTTACGGATGGTCCCACGAGTGGGAGTTGGAGCAAACTCCTTTCGGGGGGGGGGGGAACTGGAGTACTTTAGAGTACTGGCAGTACATCGGGAGTGCATACTGCGAGTACCCGCAGTAATTGCGGGTTCAATACTCTTGATACCCTGGGTACTCCAAGCATTTCGGATGTTTGTACTGCGGGTACAGCTTGTACTCGGGGTTCTGCACTGCTCGTACTCCGAGTACTCGCAGTATTTGGGCCTTCAGTACTGCTCATACTCTCAAGTACTCGCAGTCTCAGTATTTAGGCCGCCAGTATCGCAATACTCTCAGTACTCGGAGTACGAAATGCTCTCGATACTCCGAGTATACTCGAGAGTATGAAGTACCAGGTATACTGGGGGCATCTGCGCAACATTCGATGGAAATCGAAGAGCAGTGGGAATGCCGAATGAACCCTAATAAGCGCAATGAAAATAAAGCCACGTACTCGTACGGACATACGTAGCGGGGGGGAGAAGGGGCGACACGATTTCCATACTTTATCCTAGATAACAATTCAGAATTGCGGTCAAGGCGGCTCGACACCTGTGAGCACGGCTTGTCCAGAAAACCGCTCTCGAGGGTAAACGTAAACACCTCCTACAATACGAGTTGAGTTGGAAAGTAAAAAGCGATGATTAAAAACACAACACACCCAAACACGAACACGAACAGGCGTGCCAAGTGAGTGCCAAGCGGTGTAGACCCGTGACTCTCTTAAAAAACGAGCTTGTACGTACGAAGCCCCCACTGCTGTACCTGGCACGTACGTACGAGGTATCGTGCTATTAATAGTATGGTGTACCAAATGGACAGGTTGAAATCTGCAGTCGTTGCTCGTCGTTGAACGCAAACTTCCCGCATTATTGTTTGATGCAGCCTGCGCAAGTATTATTGTGGTTTGTGATATGGGATATGGTTCATATCATACGTACCTCTGGTTACAAGGTGATTGTGATATGACTGCAGTACCGGTACGTAGCATGACGAAGTGTCTTCGCGGCGTCACGCTCACGGTGAGCAGCCGAAGGGCCGCGATTTAAAAAAAAACGAGCTCCCTTGGCACAAGCGGGAGGGGCAGAACTGCTCTGTAATGTAAAATACGAGTTGACAGCTTGCTGTCTCTGTCGACTTTTATTAGACTTTTAGTTCTCGGGTGTTCCAAGCTTGGGTCTTCCCAGGGTGTTCTGGTACATTTCCGGAGAACGACGCGCATTTTAATCCTTTGCCGATGCCGATGCTCTTCAACAAAAGCTCCGTACTTCGTACCCCTACCTTCCCGATTTCAAAGTCAGTCGGTACCACTGCTGCTGTACGATACGAGTACGTCAGCAAAGCAATGCCTTCATGCCAGATAACCTATGTACGTAGTGGCGAGCATTGGCCGGGATTGTAGCAGATAAACGCAACCTACACGCTCCCCCCCCCCCCCCGTTTGGCCGATCCCACAGAAGCTACGTACCGTAGGGCTTGATGTTTGAGGAAACGACTCGACGACGAAAAACATATCCCAAAAGTAAAAGTGCCAATCGTATTAATACCAAGAAACAACCGCGTAGCATTTCGGCGATTTGAAACATTCTGGACAAACAGCAGCAGTTCGGCCTTCAACATCTGCATTTCCGATGTTCTTGGGGACTCCCCAAAATAAACCAAAACGAGATGTCAGCAGCACGGGGACGAAGGGGAGAGCTACCTGCTCTCGAAACGCGGAGAGCTTGACCCCTACGTGTTGGCACTCCCGACTACATAGTATATGCGACAAGCGCCGAGAGAGGGAGTGTGTGTGTGAGAGAGAGGGGGCATCCAATCTCTGCTGAGAATGGGGGCGACTCTTCTTCAATCTGGTTTGCGTTTGTAATTCCCAAAACCTGATACTGGTACAAAACCGAGAGAAAAACAAACATCAACCTGGCCCATATGACACCACGCACCGTCTCTCGATCTCGGAGTTGTCGACTCCAGAAGAAACCACTCCACCAGGCTATCCACCACTGCATGCAGCGCCTCGCGCTCGGTTTCCTCCCCCAGCTCCTGGTCGAGCGCCCGTACCGCTTGAAGCACGGACAGCGGGATTGTCTCCTTGGCGATGGGGCATGACGGCGAAAGTGCCGCGACAAGCGAGAGTTCCGACATCCCGTCGCCGCCACCCATCAAGCCACCACCGTCACCTCTCTGCCTTGCTGTTCAAATATTCTTTCCAAGTGGTCTTAATCCCTTTGGCGATGGTGCTGCTGTGCACGAGCACGGCGAATTCAGAAGCCACCTGACCTGCTGCTATCGCTGTGAAGAGATTTAGTATTTTGATGAAAAAGGATTTATCCGAGGGTCTCACAGTGCGGGAGGCGTTTCTATTATCCTCGCCCCCTCCCCGTTCCTGTTCGTCTACAAGATCCAAGATGCTGATCTGTGATCTGTGCGTCCTGTGCGGTGTCGTCCAGCTGGAAGAGAGTCAAAAGGGGAGACGGTACATGTGCATATACGTATATATAATACGTTGTGAGGAACACGCCCTCTTCTTGGCTATATATCTCTGTTCAAGACAGCAGTACTGACTGTAGATACGTTCAATTCGATTCTCTACTTCTTTTGCAGGTGGTATCGTTCTGTGCATTTTTGTATGTGCAATGTCCAAAATCGATGCGATGAAGAAATATCGGTGCGTTCGCAGTTCGTACGTTCGTACAGTACAGACCTCGAGCTCTCGCTCTCAGCTCTCGGCTCTTAGCTCACAGGCACCCACCAGGCACACAAAACATGCAATTTTCAAATTTCGACATGGATCGTACACGAGACCACGAGCAAGAAGAGGAAAAATGAATCGAAATGCACGTTGATTGTCAGTGTCTAGATTCCACAGGATTTCGATGGCAACGTTCCTCGGACAGATCATCATTAATTCACTAATTCCCACAGTTCATGAGCTATACCTTTCAAGGTAGATCTATTTCCGACCTTGTATGATCTAGCTCATGTTGCCGGGTGGGAGGCGTATATTCTGCATGATCTATCTAGCATGTGTTTGCCTGGGTTGGATCTATCTGTACTATGCAGATAGACCCTGCACAACAAAGCCTCTCGCAACGAACGGCAGGAGGAGGTGAGGAACTGGATGATCTACAGGCAGTAGATAGATCATGATCTGTCCGACGTCGTTTGGCAACGGACACTGCCGACACGAGTGCACTCACCGTATACAATCTAGCGTTAGGGTTGCAGCAATATAAAGAGTAGTATGCGATTGTGGTTGTTGTACCTGTACCTGGTATGTATATGATTGTGATGACGGTGTTATTTCTAGAGGCACATGTCTTACCACGAAGAAGGTTCTTACCCTGTACGACTGACTGGTGAGAGGACATACTGCAGTTTACTACATTTGCTCTAAATTACATACTGACCAGCTATGAGTATTAGCCATCATCGTCCACATTGACCTCGTGAGATCAAAGATAATACTACTGTTGGTAGGACCGTAGGGACTGTGCTTGGAGTGCATAATACACAACAAGCATCACAACCGCCGATCCCGAAGGACTGGCGCTCGTTCATGAAGAGGACAACTGGGTATGGAAATATTATGAGTACGTACAGTATTTCGTACGTACCCAAAAGTTCCTTACATTTCCAAATAGACGTAGATTGGTATGTATAACCCGGGGAGTTGCTACATCCCCAGTCTACATATACACGCTTGCTATCTTGAGGGCGACCACTGGAAAATTCTCAGTTGTTAGTTGACGTTACACTCGACGGCTGATGACGCGGTCAGATAGACTCGCTCTCGACGCCAGTGACGGAACACACGCCTATTTATGAAGGAACTCCAAAAATAAAAGGTCGAGACAATCTTGCACGTCGCTGCATGTAGAGCTCCTTCCTGCGCCCCAACAATGATAAGGTCACAGGTAATGAACAGCATAGCGGTACCCTCCTCATCAGCCTATCCTCTCGATTATATGGCAGCGACGGCTGCACGTTACAAAAAAAAATGTAAGCAGTCATCGCGCCTCATCCATCCCCCCTCTGCCCACTCGCTTCCTTTCCGTCGGACGTCCAAGGGTTCCAACACTCCAATTGCGCACGGAAGTTAATTTACGAGGTGTGACTATCGAAACCTGGTTCAACGAAATTGCCCCCCAACCAGCTCGGTCGCCCATCCTCAGACACCACAGGTTCCCCAACTCCAGCAGAGACTTCTTACTTCGATAACGTTTTCAGGTCACAATCTTGTTGTCAGTAGCGCCATGACGCTTGATCTTTGTCCAACTTTTGGGGGGAAACTCGACCCCAGCCCTATAATTGTAATCGAGACGGAGCCTCAAAACGATGGACGGCAGAATATTGACTTCTACGCCACCCGGACGTTTCTCGAGAAAAGCATGCAACGGCGTGGATATCAACCCAACCGCTCGCACCGCTGCCTTTTGCAATAAACGATTTAAAAATGCCCACACACGATGCTGGCGAAAATCAACGCGCCGAACTCCTGGTTGGACCTGAAGATCTTGAACAGGCCGGCCGGGTTCTCAAGGTCTGCCGAGCCGATCTGCCAAGCAAGGTGCCCCGCCGCAGCAGCGGTGCCCACATAAAACGGCCAGGACAGCCCCGCCGCGAACCCGGAAGCCCCAAGAAGCCCCACCGATGCCGCCGCGAACCCCGTAAGGACGGGCTTAGTTCGCTCCCCGAACAAGAGGGCGGTGGACCTCATGCCGAGACGCTTGTCGTCGGCCTTGTCCTGGTGGCCGTAGAGGGTGTCGTACACGAGCGTCCAGCAGACGCCCGCCCCGTACAGCGGCAGAACGTTCTCCCACGAAACGGACTCGTGGACCGCGGCCCACCCCATGATGGCGCCCCAGTTGAAAGTCAAGCCCAGAACCGCCTGCGGCCAGTCCGTGTAGCGCTTCATGAGCGGGTAGGCGACCACGAGGGGCATCACCGCGAAGCCCAGCTTGATGCACTCGACGTTGAGGCTCACGAGCACGCCCAGGCCCAAGGTTAGCTGCCCTCCAAGGAAAGCCAGGGCCTGGGTGGTTCCAAGCTCCCCCGACGCCAAAGGTCGCTCCTTTGTCCGAGCAACCTGACGGTCCAGGTCTTGATCCCACAGGTCGTTGATAGTGCAACCCGCTGACCTACGGGAGGGGGAGAGAGAGAGGGCGAGGCGGGCCGGTAAAGGGATGCGCCGATAATATTCGCGTACTGTAAGCATTCGGGATATCGCATGTAGACGCCAGGAGTTAATACCGGTACGTGTGCACACAGAGTTGAGCTCCTGATCAATCTTCTTCTTGTCACAGCAGGACTGAGCAGCAGTTCGAGTACATGATGTCTTCATACTTCGTATAACGGTGTATATATTACTCTGTCAAGATAACGGCAGTATTGCCTGCCGCATGTGTTTCGCGTATATATCTATACTTGTAGGTGTGTTGATGAGCGCGGGCCCAGACGTTTGTGCGTTTTATTTAGTGTAGAACATATAGAGCTGTTACAAATTACAGTGGAGCTACCGTATGGCGAGTAGCTGGAGCACGACTAATAGTGACACATCGTAACCTGCTTTTATGTACCTAGAATACGTTACAGCATTGGAGTCAAGTTGGTGCAGTAGATTCGTTCATGCTCTGGCAGGATAGCAGTACATTCAAGAGCGTAAATATTTTGCTCTCATCACGAGCACTACAAACTCACGAAAAAAACGTACACAGGACACAGCGGGGTGAGACACCCTTACGCGGCGCTACGTAGCTATTTAACCGTAACTCTACGGTATGCGACCTTCTTGCGGAACGCCGAGATGCAGCCAAAAATACCATTGCGCAGTGTGCAGCATAAGGAACGGCGCAGCCCTTGTTTCATTTTGGACGCCATTATCGGTACTCGTGTGACTTATGTACGATATTACAACACAGCTGCTGCTGTAGCTCCCAGCTTGCCGGGTACTACAGGGTACACCGTTGACTAGTTGCGCGAGATTCAGTCCAGTTTCGAGGACGAGCACGTGGGAAACACCGTGGCATACAGAATACTGATGCCAGGTACCGTGTTGGTTATATAGCACTACCTGCTAGACCACTCAGTGGACTCAGTCAGCGCTGACTGGGTGGTCTAGCAGGTAGTGCTATGAAAACCAACAAAATACTTGGTATGTTTTAGGGTTCGTGAAATCTCGTCGACTTTGTAACAGTGATCTCCTGGGCCCTCCCCTCGCCAAACGCTGCTACTGGTGTCTCTAGGCAGAGCATCATAACCATTCCTACTATCTCCTCCGCGCAAGCTCGAAAATAACAATTCGATGAGATTCGAACCCTCGACACACCCTTTGTTGGTTATACGCGTAGCACTACCTGCTAGACCACTCAGTCAGCGCTGATCTAGCAGATGGTGCTATAAAACTAACAAAGGATGTGTCGAGGACCATGAGGTCGTGATGGTATCCGACGGTGGAAGTCCAAGCGGCGAGAATCCAGTCGGAGTTGAAACGCTTCAGGATGAAATCCGAAAAATGAGGCTGGAAGCTCAAGAGGAGGGAGCGCCGTGAGGCTAAGGAAGCTCTCAAGGCAAGCCAAGCCCAAGTGGGCGGACTCCTGAAGATAATGTCAACCATGATGACGGAAAAGCAGAAGTCAGGCAGTGCCGAAGAGGGTGCTGCCGATCGCGACAGCCCGCCTGGGGTGTCGCCAGGCAGCGCACAAGGAGGGGCTGCTGCCAGCGGGCGACCAGTCGAGGTTGGCCCGCAGGGCGAGCGTTTCAACCCGCTCGTCCAAGCAGCAGCAGCTCAGTAGACCCAGCAGCAGTAGTGTTGCTGAAAGCTCGCGGCACCCAGGAAGGCAGGGTTTACAATCAGTGCTTCCTGGGGAGGTTGGTCCAGCGGTGGGTCAACCTGAAGCCGATGGTTACGGTTACGAACACTACGATGGCTTCAAGAGGTTTTACCCCACAGGTGAGAGAGAGCGAGTACCCAAAAGGCTGACGTGCCGCCATTCTCGGGGAAACCAGGCGCATATATTCCGTGGTCACGAGACATGCGTTACGTGGCTAGGAGCGTTGGCGTAGAAGATGTTTTCGTTTCGAGGGTACCAGTGCACATCCCAGCCGGAGATCTGGACATGGATCCCGAAGCTTTTGCTCTAGCCATACCAGGCTCTAGCAGATTTGTGGTTGTCAAAGATCAGAAGGCATGGGCTTTGCTGGTGAGAGCGGTGAAATCAGAGTCGGACCGAGCAATAATGCGTCGTTCGAAGTCACCGAGAGAGTTGTGGGGACAATCTCGAGAAGTGGTACGCGCCTTGTACGCAAGGAGCAAACGCAAGCTCTACTAGAGCAACTGCACGGCTTTCAAGATTGCGCCGCGTACGAATCCGATGACAGCTTTGGGGCAAATGGATGACATTGCAGCTCAGTTGGAGAACAATTACATGACAAATACACCCTCCGCGAGCTCATACCATATTTCTCGCTGCACTGCACACAACTGAAGGTGCGGAACCTGACCGCGATGGTAAACCCCACTCGTGGTGACCATGTACGTACGCTGGGAGAGCGCTTCCACACCCTGGAGAGGTCGCGGGGGAAGATTACAAAGGTCCACGGTGACCATGCGCTCTACGCTGACGGCCCCGCCGTGAAAAACGGCGGCAGGCGAGGACAGGCGAAGGGCGGGGCGAAATCGGGTGAGGGCCAGCTCAACAGCAAGGCCACGAAGCCCGATAATCAATCCCGCGCCCTGGAAAGGTGGTCCATGCTATAGGTGTGGTAAAAAGGGACGCATGGCGAGGGGCTGCAAAGTGAAGATCTGTGAAAGGTGCGGCGGCCGGGCACACGGCATAGAGATCTGTCCTGCGGCGAAGCAATCTAAAGCTTTGCAAGCCATCGAGACGAACGGATCTGTGGTGGACGACAAGTGTGCAGTGGCAACTTCGGCGTTCATGGCTACGGAGAATAAAGGCAAGTGCAATGATTCAATTGATCATGTCGATGTTGCGGAGTTGGCGAAGCAGGTGGAAGTTGAACCTTGGATCTTGGGACACGCATGCGTCTGATCATATATCACCCAATGCCAAAGCCATGGTTTATTACCGTGAGGCTGATGAAACCATACGTACAGCAGACGGGTCACCTTGCAAGATCGAGGGATATGGGGATATTCCACAGTCTTGTCGGTCAGGGGACGAGGGAGATAAGTCTGATAGGCGTGACCCATATCCCTCAACTCCGTCACCCCCTCGTCTTAGCCTCCGCGCTCGCAAAGAAAGGACACAATATCTGTAGCCGCCCTGGAGGGTTGTTAAACAACCTGAAGTCGTCGAAGTCAATCCTGTTGCCGACGGTGGGGAAACTGTACACATTGTACGCACGCAGACCAGATAACAGTGATGACGAGAACGCCCGCGCCGTAATTCCTCCAGGGCCCGAGCCCGACAACTCGACCGCGGACATGAACGATTTTCATTGTGCACACGGCCATTCCCACGAGGTCGCGCTTCGCAAGACAGCGAAGCAGATCGAACTGACCCTCATAGGAAAGCTGCATGGGTGTACGGGATGCTCCATGGCAAGGGCTATCGCAAACCTATCAAGTGGACGACACCAGAGCAATCAGTGAAGAGGGACGAAGGATCGCATGTCGATCTGAGTGGTCCGAAACCGATGAATTCGATTGGGGGAAAGAAGTATACCATGATGGTGCGCGATGCTGCTACCAGATTCACCAAGGTGTATTTTTTACGTCACAAGTCCGCTGCCGCAGAAAATTTCCAACAGTTTATGGCTGACGTTAGTGCGTATGGCAAGGTGCAATACGTACGATCTGACGATGGTGTGGAATTCCGCGAAGGTAAACACGGTGATTTGTGATTTGTGTAGGGAGCGTGGCATTAGGCAGGAGTTCACTTCTGAAAACAGCCCTGAGATCAACGACATAGCCGAACGTGCTCTGAGGTTGATCGAGACACCAGGGCTTTGCTGCACGTATACAAGCTTTCGAGCGGTACGGGGGGAGCCTTAAGTTCCCAGTGGTTCGTTTCGCATCGCTGTGGGCCGAGGCATGCGACGGGCGTGTCATACGCTGAACTGTACAGCAACAGTAGCCAACCCAGAGAGAAAGTCCGCATTCAAAATATACTTCGGTGAAACCCGTCCGAATGACCAACGCCCATTCATGAGGCCTGCTTTCTGCAAGGTGAAGATAAAGAACAAGTCTCAACCGAAGGAACAAGAGTGCTTCTACTTAGGACCTGGACCTAACCACCGGCGTGACTGCAAGAACGTGTTGACCCTGAATCAGTCTGCTTCTTACACGAAATATCACCTGGCGACAAGTACCCCCCTACACCCGACACGCCTTTGCATAAAATACCCTCGGTCGCGGAAATGGAGGGAGTTTCAGAGGAAGAAGCGTCAAGTCAAGGTGGTGGGAGGGAGAAAAAATTGGTTTCGGTCGACAACCATGATGTGACGTGATCTGTTGAGATCGCGCCGCAGATCGACGTCGGCGAGGCGAATGCTGGCGATGAGGCTGACAAGAAAACACTCATTGAAGGTGGAGAAGAAAACTAGAGAAGCCGTGGCGCCAGCGATGACGACAGCGACAGCGACCGCAGCAGCAGCAGCAGCAGNNGCAACAGCAACAGTAGCGGCGGCAGCAGTACCAACGATACCCCCGTTGTCCCAGCGGGGACGGAGGCGCACCGTCTGGTTAATGCCTGGGGGCGGCCCAGATAAGTTTTATCAGGTCGAACCCGGGGAGACACCAATGGTACAGCGGCATTGGCAACATCAATGGACGATTTTGACGAGGAGGAAATGACGCGGTGGGCTGAAGAGCATAGCATGGTCGACTTTGATTACGATAAAATGGCTCTGTGGGCTGCAGAGAACCACATGTGGCCGCCCAAGCAGTGAAAGGAGAAAAACGACGGTGAATCAGCTCCGGTGGTTGCAACGAAATCACCAACAATCCCAGGGAAGTCTAATATTCGCACGCCGTCTGGTTTACCGTCTGACTTAGAACCCCCTCCTTCAATGGTAGACAATGTAGAGAATTCCAAATTCCGTGAGACGTGGGAACATGCCAGAGACGTAGAACTTGAAGGTCACAACACAACTGGCACTTTTGAGCTATACGTATAGCTCCTTCGTTCAAGGATCGGAAGGCTGTAACTGCGAAATGTTATTTTCTTATGAGACCGGCAAAGATGGGACGATACTTAAGATTAAGGCGAGACCGGTTGCGAGAGGTTTTAGTCAAGTTGCAGGCGTAGATTTCTACGAGACTTATGCCCCCACCCCAGAACAAGTTTCGGTGAGAGTCGTCGTAGCAACAGCTCACGAAAAGGGTTGGAAGATTCACCATTTTGATGCAAAACAGACGTTTATCCGCGCGAAGCTTGACTACCATATTTATATACGACTACCTCAAGGATGCGGAAACTTGTCTGGCAAGACCACACTTCTTAAACGGACGCTGTATAGTCTCAAGCAAAGTGGTAGGCAGTGGGCTATAATGTTGATAGATACTCTGTGGCAAAATATGGTACTGGTATGGAACAATCCAAGGCGGACCCGTGTGCGTACAGAATGGCCCGTGAAGGAAAGACAGAACTCATTATGGCAGTACATATAGATGACCTCATCGAAGCTGATACTCGCGCTGCATGTGAAGAACTCATTATGGCAGTACATGTAGATTACCTCATCGTAGCTGGTACTAGCGCTGCATGTGCGCACATGTAGTGCTAGCACCAGCTACGACAAGGTCATCTACATGTACTGCCATAACGAGTTCTACCTTTCCTTCACGGGCCATTGTGAACGCACACGGGTCAGCCTGAGGCTGTTCCATACCATACTCCGCCACAGTACATGTCGCATATATCTACCAACATGTTGGCTCACTGACTGAGTGGTCTAGCATAGAGCAGGTAGTGCTACGATATAACAAACAAAGGGTGTGTCGAGGGTTCGAATCTCGTCGACTTCGTAATTTACTCTATTAATGATAGTATAACGTTTAAGAACGTGTGATCTGATGTATCGACTGCCCCGCAGCCATGCAATATATGTATACGAAGTACGTCGTTTAAGGACCAAAGACGGAGTGAGAGCAAACAGGTCTCGAGGAACGAACCTGCTATTATATAACGGATAGCAAGTTGATACAACAGTCCCCAAATACAATCATCAAACGAAAGGGTAACCCCATCCAGTAGTGGACGAACCGTGATATTGAATCTCCCTAAGGTAGCTATTTAGGCGCTCTCGTTGGCTACGTAAGGGTATACTGTATTATACGCGGCTCAATCAACTTGGAGCTTGGAGTCTTACGTAGTCTTTCCCACCCACAGCATCCCGATCCCGAGTCAACCTAGAGTCTTTCCAAGCACAGCATCCAAGCCGGCCGAGTCAATCTAGAGTCTTACCAAGCACAGTATCCAAGCACCGACTACGGGTACTGGTATAGGGTTCGGGTTCGGGTCGAAGGGTCAGCTTCAGGCGCCAAGCATAAAACCTCTGTAAATATCCACTGTCAAGGCGTGACTACCCCTCCGTAACCGTTAATGCTGGGTAGATCCAAAATACCAGCTGCAAAATACGAACATACCGCCCGCCGTGTGAGGCTTTCGCTTATCACTTATTCGAGAAAATGGTTGATACACAACCACTGGTGCTGTGTGCGAGGTGCGAGACGACTATGCCAATCAGAGAAATTCTCACTCTGACCCTAAGCCAATCAGACCAACCCTAACTCTGACCCTAAGCCAATCAGATCAAACATCGTACGTCCTGAGCGGTGTACCGTGTACTCGTACGTGACAGAGGACAGACTGGCAACGGTAACTGGTACCAGTTTTTCGTGGCCTTCGATGCTCCAATCTGCTGCAACTTTGCCGGCGTAAAACAAGGGGTAACGGAAATCCGATTTATTTGTACCATCACATCATCACCTCATCACAACAGCACCGGTGGCAAACAGGGCCATCAGCTTCAAATCCGGCAGGGTGTGCATCGGCGCGGCCAGCGCAATGCTCCACCAGCAAGGAAAGAGGAGAAGCAGAGTTCCAGCCGGCTTGTCGATTCTGGCCAAGCGCCCGTACGGGCTCCAGCGCGGGCCAAGCATCTTCAACAGGGCACTACTCTCGCTGCTGCTGCTATCGCTCTTGCCGACGCTCTTCTTGCCATCACCCCCACCACCACTGCTGTTAGTGCTGTTGCTTCTGATGCTGCTGGCGCTGCTCGTCCTGTTGCTTCTGACACATGTCCGCGGCAGTTGCGGCAGTGATGTCCGCGTTCCGGGTGTTCGGTTGCCGGAACAAGTCGAGTGATGCCTCCCCTGTTTGTGACTCGGATGCTTTCTAACACTGGCAATGTCGACGCCACCGCTACTCCAAGTGCTCACCAGTCTCTCTGCATTGGAGCCATCGACCACGCACCGAGATGGTGGTCGTGATGGTGGCGGCCGAAGACGGCAGTAATAGCTGTTCGATCGCAAGTGACGCGATGTGAGTGTTTGTGGGCGATCATTGTTGCGATGGAGAGGCTGCTGGCATTGCGAAGACGCGGCCGTTGCGGATATGCTGGAGCGAGAAGACAGGCCAATGAAACGGCGAGGCCGAGTACTGTAGCGCTGTACAGTAACTCGGAACACCATGAGCAACCCTGCGCGCTCTTGCAACAGGCAACAGGGCGTTGCGGGTCCGTGGGTNNTTTGGAGGGGCGGTGCGGAGGGGCGGCTCGATTTTGTGCCGCAATTGTGCGTTCGAGGATTCTCATTGGTCAACCTATTCCTGCACAATCCCCTTCCAGAAAATCTTTCCGAAGGTGTTGAAAACCTCCACAGCCCTGCTCTCAGTCTCTCAGTGCGGGGGCTCTCGCCCCAGGGTGCTCATAATGGCGGAATTGACCGTGGGTCGGAGGGTGAGGATTCGACCGAAAGCGGGCCAGGTCCAGGAAGGCGTCGTGTACACGCATGATGCCCTAACGAACACGATCACGATCAAGCAGGACATCCCCAACACCAAAACACACAGCGCGGTCCTGGTGTTCAATCGGGCGCACATCGAGATCGACGTGGTGCCCGCAGTAGACGTGGTTGACGACTACGTGGCTCTTCCGAACATCAGGTGAGGACATCCCCCGCGCCGCATGGATGTGGTGGTTGCTCGTTCGGTTCGGTCGGAGAAACGCTGTCGTGTGGGTCGTTCTCGCGCGATTTTTCTCTCAGCTTGTTGTCGGTGGCATCTTTGTTGTATTTTTCGCATTATTTTATGTGCTCCCTTCGCGCCGTGCGGTCTGTCCGAGCGACGTTCTCTCCACCACCATATATGTACACACAGCCCTACTGCTCGTGGCGTGCCATCCACCCCAGTGAGCAGCGTGCCGTACTCGTTGGGGTGTACTCTCGGCTCAGTACTCTCGGCTCAGTGCAGGAGGTCAGCAGCCTGCCGAGCTTGGACTACAATTTTATTGGATCTTCGACCCAATACAAAAGCGGCGCGGCGAAAATTGAAAATTCATACCTGGTACTTTCCTACCACAACACAATGTAGAAGCCACAAAGGTCGGCGGGAAATGTTCCGGGAAGATGAGAGGTCCAGAGTCCAGAGGCACGGCAACCGTCGGCACTTTCGTATTCCGCAGTATACTCGTATACCTGTGGTACTGCTGTACGTATCATACAATACTCGTAGTCTTTTGCTGTGTACTCGCACCTATGATTTGCAGGCATGGGCTGCCGAGCCGAGCGCGAAGCTTGTTCACGCCAGAGTTTCTACTGTAGCTCAGGTTTCTGTTGCCTCATTCCCCTTGCTCCGGCTTTAGGGCTCCGCAGGTGTGGCCAGCTCTGGAGCGCATACATATTGCTCTTCCTTTGCCTCATATACCTTGATGTTCTGGAGGCAGATGTTGTATGTTCTTCTCTTGCATGTTGTGTTTGTTAGCGCGCTCTGCGTGGCTTTTTTGTGGTCGTGCATGAACAGCACCAGCGCGCAGAAAGCACAGCAGCTTGTTGCCGGTATCAACACGTCTTGTGACGTTGTGGTGCAGAGTACGAGTACGTGCTTGCGAGCAGAATCTCCACATACATACATATTGGCGTTTTTCAGTTTTTTTTTTCTCGTATTTTGTGTAAGCCAAGCAACAGGAATCAAGCAAAGGCAAGGGTCACGCCACCCAGCTCGTACCTGGCACATCTGTTAGCATACTCGTAGGAGCTTTACTGCTCGCCCGGCGTGAGATCTGGACGTGAAACAATGGCGGCTCTACAGATAGCAGTTACCAGCCAGACCCGTGCGCGTATACGAGTATACCTACTGATTTCATATCCCAGGTATCGTGATACTTAATTAAGGGTACTGGTGTCACTTACGGGTATTTTGTCCAAAAGGTCGTGGAACTGCAGGAGTAGCTCATTCTATGATATCATCCTATAGACCCGCGACTGCGTTTGGTTCGCTTCATTCTCCTACCTACAGTACCTGTTATACTTTCAGCATTATGTCAGCGCTCGCTTATACGAGTACCGGTATGAAATAACTGCCAGGTGAACCGCCGATGCCGCCGTGCTCTGCTTGTGCAAGAACTTACTGCTCCATATCGCCAGATATATGATGTCGTCACGCTGCGTCCCTTCTTTTTGTTTTCCTTGTCCTTTGCCCCCCCCCCCCCCCCCCGGGATCAACAAACACACAAGCCACCTCCCCCCCCCCGTGGTGGGAGGGGGGGGCCGCCCCCCGGCGGCCCCCCCCCCCGCCCCCCCACCAAAAAAAAAAAAAANNCCCCCTCTCCCTCCTTATTTTTGTCCTCCAGCGACCGTGAGTTGGAGAGAAAGGAGAAGAAAGCCCTCAGTGAAGCCGCGAGGGCTTGGGCGCAAATCAACCGGGGCGCTAGCAACGAAGGGCAAGCCATCTTCGACCTCTTCACGAAGACGTGAGTTTGCTTGTTGTACTATTAATATGTACTAACTGTACCTGGTATGCCATACGCACCAGGATTGTAATA
>JAXFYO010014054.1:1152-11553 GCA_034768055.1 Saccharina latissima
GTAGTCCAAAAACAAATATACGAGCAAACTAATAGTAGTATCCGGTGGTTACTCGCGTGAGGAGCACACCCGGTCAGAAAATATTGAGCCTAAAAGTGGTATCCCTACCGTGGGACTGCTCGTATCGGGGAAATACAGCAACGCTACTGAAATTAAACGTATGCAAGAGTATGGTCCCGGTGCGGGGGCGTCCAGCATCAGCCCGTACCGCTCGTTGAATTCCGTACGGCTCATCTAGACAAGGCCGTACCACGTGCACTGCCAACGCGATTGATTCCCTTCACCGGCCCCGCCGTGTTTCGCGGAAAGCTATGAACCACCAGACTTCGACCTTGCGTTCCATTTTAATTGGAGAGGGTCGTAGTAGACCCTCTCCAGCCTGCTAAACATTTTCAGCGAAGTGACCAACCTTGATAAAACAGGCACCATACCGAGTACAGAGACACTACATGGGCGTTGAATACCAGGATCTATTGTATGGCGGTCGCAGTCGCCTCTACCTTGGATATACCCGTCGGAATGCCCCCCACGCTAAGCATCCGGACGGTCACTCTACCCTGTGTTGCAAGGAAGGCAGACTATTCGTGCAGTACTGAACCAATCGCACACGTTGCATGAGGGCGCCGTCTCGAGATACCTGCTCTTAGCGTGTGCAGACCGACACGCCCCTTTATCCGCGGTATCCGGCCGGATAGGTTGGGTCGGTTTTCACCAACCCGTCTTGTAGATCACTTTGTAGGTCCTGCCTGTCAGTGCATGTTCGACACATGAAGCTCGCCTAGCAGCTGTTGGGTAGGACTTTCTGCAGTACCGTATTTGCGACGTATGGAACGCACGACAAGTACGGGATATGATCAAGCGTGTCAGCTGGAGTACGACACAAGTTGTTTTATTGGCACGTAACACTACTCAAGGAAACACGCGTCCTGTCTAAAATATCGAGACTTCGTTGTGTTTCGATAAACGTATCTAGCCATATGTAGTTCGTTCACATTTGAAGAACGGCGAACGTCTACGACACTGCGATCAGTCGAAAGAATATTTACGAATATGCATAGTTCGACTTCAAACGTTTTGCCAGCAGCGAACAACACATGGCCAAAACACCAAATGGTCGAACGATTTACGGTGACAAGCGTCAAAGAGCGCCTAGACCGTGAACATTTCTTCCGAATAGGCACTTCCTATACTTCCCCTAGCTATCGTCTTGCTATATTGGGGAATATGAGTCGTTTGGCGACCGTGGCGACAGTCTAGAGGTACGAGGTGTACACATCAATTTATGTGGTGGGTTCAAGACGAGCCACGAGACCACGCTTTGCAATTCCTACTTCTCGTGAATATGGCTGCCTGAAGCCTAGCATTGATGTACGATCATCTGGTGCATCTCTCCGTCGTCTCAAGAGAGGAATCGGGATTCACCATTGGCACAACCACTTCCACTGAACGGTTATCTCGTCCTCTGAACCAAGACGAGGCTAGACTTGGCATGTGTGCCGATGAATCGTTCCAAGCCCGCGACCCTGCTTGATGCCATTTGGACACTATCCGAATGAGATGAGAGGATATTAATTGCCAGGGAAAGGAGGTGCAGTTGTTAGCGGCGAAGAGTCCAACAGCAACAGAACGCAGACCAAAATGTGAAAATTCCGCGATAATTCGGCCTTCGTGTCACCGACGATCTTACACAAGCAGCCAGTTTGGGTCCTCGCCGTACCATGGCCTACACAAACCACGCAACACGCAGACAGAGTAGTACGCTGCAAATAGAGCAAAACATGTTGTGCTCGTTTGGAAGTTAGGTTTGAAACGCCTATTGTGTATCATTTCCTAACTCATGAAGCTCTATATCGTTGTTTTTCTTCTGGCCTCCCGAGAGTGAGATTGTGTATGCATTGAAAGGGCTTGGTTCGGGGTAGTCTTTAACCAATGAGCCTGGCTGGGTAGGGCGTTGTCGGGAGTAAAATACTCGCGGCGTGGGGTGCTGTTGGATTTACAGCAGAGGTACATCGATTCAAGTCAGTCTCTGCTTGGGTTTGCCTGTTCTTCAGGGAGTGACAGCACCCGTATCGACAATACGTTCTTGAACGTACGGACTCTGCAATACGTCGCAGAAGTCACCTTCACGGCCAATTAGGTTTTGCTTACAACTGTACAAAAACAATATCTGTGCCCTTTCGTACGGTACAAATACATTTAGCAAGGCCGTCCTCGAGGCACACTGACCGCAAGTGTAGCCGAACTCTCCAGCCGCGCAGAGCAGGCCCTCGTCGCACATCACCGCCTCTTCCGGGAAGCACTCTGCGCCGCACATAAGCACGCAATAACATATAGCATAAAACATACTTTCAAGCGATAGTGAATTTGGGCAAATCCTTACATGGAAGCGTCTCCGGTCAGTGCCAAGTTGGAAGTTCAAGCAGACTCAAACACATCGATGGAGTAGACACATCATACGAAAATGATTTCCTGTGCGCCACTGTGTCAAACTGATATTGTACACGTCCAAGGGGTACGTAGAGGAGGTCACCAGTATAGCAAGGCAGTCGAATTGTGCTTGTGTCCAGGTGTACCCCGCATGTGTCACGTCTGTTACCGCTCGCGTCAACTAGCTACACTCGCGTGGTCGCTGACCATTGGGTTAGCTTTGTAGCCATCCACTCACCGCATTGATCGAGAGGGAGATCATCAGGATTGTCAACAGTTGCGTCGCTTCAGATGAAGTGCAAATCGAATGGCCAGACGAAATTTGTACGGCGCAAGGGGGAGGGGATGGGGGTTTCGTGGCGAGACGCTGTGGAAGGTTGTTGGTGTTGGCCCAATGCCGGTTCGTTGTCTCACTGCCTAGGGTTGAGGGTAGGAAGTGGGTGAATGATCCGCAGGCCATCGAATCGATCGTAAGTAACCACTGGAACTGCACGTTATGGTGAAAACGGATCGGCCACAGTGGCCTGCTCTAGCAAAACGAAAGCCGGGGTAGCGCGATGAATGTGATATCAAAACGTCCAGCTACCTGAAGAATAAACGCATACGCGGGAACCTTTGTTTACACCGTCAGTCACGATTAATCCGTGACCTGAGGAACAACTCTCACGTGTGGTCTAGAGGACAGTACGTTTTCCCCCCACATAATATAACGCGAAACTATTGAGCTAAACGGCGTCGTTGGGTCCGTGTGTAACCCGATGTGTTCAATTGTCGACACCAGGCTGACAGCTACATACATACGCGATGTAGAAATCAACACGTTTGTTATACATGTAGCATTAATAGCCCAAGTCACTTGATTTGGGCAACATTTGCATAATATTGCCTGTCGCGGACGGTGCCGGGTCAATACGATGACTCCAATGGATCACGTGATTTGACTAACGCATGCATGAAATCGGCAATGCTTTCAAGCTGCTCCATGGGCTCCCAGAACGAAATGGGGTTTCCTCTGTAGATATAAGGGGCGTTACTCACGTTGCGGGGACGCACTGCAGATCGGGGTTCACCCCCGCGTACCTGCCGATTGTGTGTGAGGAACGGTACAGAACATATTAATCTGATTGCTCCATACAAAGTCACGATTCATCGTTTTCGTACGGACTGAGAGCCCGCTGCAGTAGTGTGCCAACCTATCGATGCCGCAACGTGTCATGAACGTGGTACAGGGACAGCCGGTATTGGTATGCAAACTTCCTTGCCTGTACGCTCAGTATGTTTGGTGAGATCGTGGGTGTACATACGGTGAAAGTTGCGGTAGTTAGGTGGTCCAAGTAGGCGGCATCTCTGATCATTTATATTGTCCCGTCGGTCAAGGTTGAACGAGGTCCCGTGATGCCTGCGCATGTAACAAACCCCAGCTAACCGATTTCAGAGGTTGTCGGCGGATACGAAACAGAAACTTGAGCAGCACCGAATTTCAACACAAAATATGGTCGCCGACACAAATTCGTATGCGGCGAACAGTACTTCAGCCTCGCCACCACTCCCAATATTAACGTTTTATGACTGCGATAAAGCCGAAGGAGCAGGTAGACCAACACACAGGGAAACAGTGAGTGGAAATCCCACTTACACATTTTTTAGGCTTCCGAGGTCGTCGAATAAGCCGTCGGGGAGGGTCGTCAACTTGTTTGCAGCGAGGTGCCTAGGTGGCCGTTCGAAACGCAACGCAACAAAAACAATTAGAAGGCGACGGTTTCACTCAGAGATTAGGAAATCGCGGCACATTCCGAACCAAGTCATCTCGACGCCTCCGCAACTCTTAGCCATGTCGTCTGCGAGACACAACGTCAAGTCAGGACATAACAACGACGCCAAAATAAATTTCATTTGTTGGAAAATCTCCACCGCAGAGGGATACGTGGCGAGCGAGCTGTGCGCTAAAACTAACAGAACATGTACACGTTATCGCACACGAATAAACGGCAAGGTCCAGAACACCGCCCCCCCTGATACCTGTGCCTGTAAACAAAAGAACCCCAATACTCGAATCTGGGTTGGTTCGGTTTTGATACAACTACTTTCTGCACCACCGGGTTCTTCGGGGAGATATCTACATTCCGACAGAAAATACATGGCACATGTCTGCGTGCGGTAGTGATCGTGGTTCGGAACGACAATGAAGCAATATCAGGGAATCCGCTCTTACACAACGTACACGACACGACACTTACAAGCTCTCCAGTTTCCCAAGCCCATCGAACAGCCCGAGCGGCAGGGAACCCAAACCGTTCCTGGCCATGTCCCTGTTGAAATTCGCAGACGAGAGGAGTGGCGGAGTGCAAGGGCCAATGAGTAATCATCCATCCGTCGCGATGATTTCTCATTGTGTGCCTGCGTGGTGGACTCAGGATTGGCCTATGTCGTCGACAATGAACGATAACTGAATGGTAGAATGACACATACATTCGCATGAGAGAGACTTGGCAAACGACTAACAGGCTGCAATTAAATATAGGGTATAGTGGAAGTCGATATACCTCGAGTTGCTCGACAATCGGGCATGCCCGAGCTTGGTATTGCTTGTATATAATTGATCTTGCGAACGTAGATGCAAGCGATATACGATGCACGCATATAAACCTATGTTGATATTTACAGACGATAACCAAGCGTCCTCAAGCGTTGTTTAAGTTTGTTTAATTTGCCACGCCGTGTATGGGACCACGGGCATCGGGCCGAGCCTCATCTAGGCAAGCCACGACTAAATATAAAACGGCCCGTAGTAGTAGTTGTGGTTCGCATAAATACTCTAGGTATATAGGCCATAACGGTGCAAACCATGGCCCTGCACGAGACACACACGGCTGTCCTCACAGATACTGTAGACCTACGAGCCCCTGGAAAATGTCTGCAGGAAGAGAGGCCAGAGCATTGCCTGAGAGGAACCTGTGGGCGTTATGAGATAAGACACACGGACAGGAGATCGTCAGGTCCACGAAGTAGACAATATGCGCATCGCATCACAGCCACCGTCAACAGACGCCCGTGATGCAGCAATGTGAAGGCGCCACGACAAGGGGCAAGCCCCGACCGTTAATACCGCACGAGGCATATATGGCGTTCACATCCTGTCTCGACGCGCGGGGTGGAATAGAAAATTGCCGGCCACAACACACCGTCATCGCCGTATACTCTACCGACTAATGCGGGCTCGTCTCAACATTGTATGTAAAGCCACTACGAGGGTGACATGCCAACGTCTCGATACATTACTTATCCACGACATCGCCAACCATTGCGTGGACTTATTGGTTCAGAGTACGAACATGGACACGGTAGAACATAAGTTTCTCTAGAGAAACGTGTATTCTATCGTCGTCCATGTACCACGTTAGAGCAAACGCCGGGCCAGGGGGGCAGAACATGTACCCGGGTATGGGCTAACAACGACACCCGTTTGTTTGCTTACTCACATACATTTCATCGTGTTGCGTCCTGCCCTATCGACTACAAGATCGGTAAACACAACAACCTAACATACGTCAAAGTAGGCACTTGTTGAGTATCCCAGCCACATCATCACGTTCTTCAACGAAGAAACCACAGTCCAACATGAAGTATATGACTGATATAGTGTCGCATTGCGGGTTGCTTAGTGAAACAGGCAAGGCTTGTGCTGAACAAAACACTCGTACTCGACGTGCGCGTGGCCAGGCTCACAAAAAGGTTAGCTTCTCAAGGCCGTCGAACAGCCTTGGCGGTAGGGCGCTCAGCTGATTGTCATAAAGGAACCTGGCGATGTTCACATAAGAGACAAGAGGAAGGGCGGAAGGGACAGCCAGCCGTAACGTATTCGTGACACATCCATCGTCATCGTTCGTGCGCGCGTTGCCATTGACTTCGCCGTACAACATGTACAGGCACGCCTACTAGCGGGCGGGCACATTGGCGACCCCTGTTGACCGTCCGACGATAATGGGATGCCAGAGGTACACATAAAATAGCGCCCTACCAAGCGCGAAAAACTTGGTAGTTCTATGTTCCTAGTAAGCGGGCAATGTAACTCAACGGGATCAATTGACAGTGCCTAATGTCCCGGAAGTTGCAATCGTTTGCCCACTATGACTCTCGAGTACGTAGATGCGAATGAAACAATAATAGTCGGCCACCAAGAACACCCAAACGTTGATTGTTCGGGGTTTTATTCGCCACATCGTGTGCGGTACCGCGGACGCCAGACAGCGCGACGTCAACGACTACACTCGACTCTCAATGCCGTCGGGCATTAGGAGCTGGTAGGTCGAGGGTAAGCCGCAGTAATGTATGCCGCGACGCTTGTGCCAAACCCAATTGACGTGGTAGCTATGTATCCCGACGAGCTCGTACCAAGCAAAATATATCAATGTTGGGGAAACGATATTTACGGGCGTAACAGTGTTGGGGAGACGATCGTCTCCGCGCAAGACATATAATCGAACACTTACAGGGCAAGCAGGCTTCCGAGGTCGTGGAATAGCTCTTCGGGCAGGGTAGTTAAATCGTTACCATTGAGATATCTGATGGCAGTTAGAGAAACCACGCAGGCAGACAGTGGCAGGGGAGAACACGTTCGGTGCCAGGAATACGGCTGGGATGTCACAGTTGGAATAGAATACGCGAGAATGGGCCTACCACCCTTGCCCCCCTTGTCCATGGCAAGCCATATCATATCATGCCATAACAGGGAATCCAAAAGCAAACCAGTTGTCCGGGAAATGTGACCAGGCAAGGATACATCGCTAGCAAACTCCATGCCAATTATACCACAACGCTACTATACCTTTACTCGCGGAAAATAAACTCAACGCCATATAATGGATGGTTAATAATAGTTTTCACCACTCACTGTGCTTCACGTTGAGCAACGGCACTAATACATTATTTCAGGCGATGTATGGTGTTGGCACATACGTGATTTATTGCCTGCTGTTCAAGGCAACACCTAATTCATATTTTGGCAACGGGTTCGACCCAATCCGCATGAAGCCACGTTTACATCCCTCGCAGTTTCTCAAGCCCGTCGAATAGCCCCAGCGGTAGGACCTCCAGCCGGTTGTCGTATAGGTTCCTGTTGAGGTGATGTTCATGGAAGATAAAAGCGTCGAAGCGAAAGTGCCGGTGAGTTGCCGTGCATTCACGCGACATTAACACGCATCGTACGCGCGGGTGGTGCCCCCAACTGGGCGGCTCGACTTTGACAGTGTACCCACTCAGGAGGCCCAACTTGCGCAGCAACAGACGAGAAAGCGTGGCCGGAGGTTTACGTACACGCAGACATCGAGGAATCGCACCAACAGGTATTTATAGTGAAACCACGTTAAAACTCGTTGATGTAAAACATGACGGATTCACTTGACAGGTCGACGTGCTGAGGGCGGCTAAGCTTGGCCATGATGGTGGTTGCGTAGAGTATGAAAACAAAATAGGACGCACTGGGCTAAACCCGCGCTGCACCATCTAGATNNGTCGGTTTCAAAATGCCGCAGCGCGTACGGTATTGTGCAATACGACGCCAGAAACATATTGGCAGACTACGAATTACAAGACGTCACGGAAACCCTCACATCCAATGTAAAGAAACCCCACATCTATACATGTCACCATCGGGCAGACGATCCTACTGCGTGGCAAATGTGATGCCGCACTCACAGGCTATCTAGGGCTACAAAGCCCTGGATAAAATCCGCGGGAAGCGTGGTCAGCCAATTGTCACGCAGAGACCTGTAGCGGTTTGGAGAAGATAAGTAAGCGGCAGAGATAGCCAAGGTCACATACAGGAGTAAACAGAGTGATAATGGCTACACAGTCAACGCCAAACACATCCCGGCTCGGTTCAAATTGGACTCAGGCCAATGGACGGCAAGCCACTGGTGTTAAGCATGCTGCATGCACGCACGCCGTGTGTGTCGTGTCTCTAGCCGCTGCGGTGGTTAATAGTGTTATGGCAGGGATCTAGGAATCCTCGCCTTCGGGTCCACCAAGCAGATTGGGCGCATCTCAACAATTGTGCATATCACTGCTACATAAATAATGTCTCGACGGTTCGTTGGATTCAAACGCAGCGTCGACGCCCACCATCGCGTACAGACACTTGTCTTGAGTGCGACACTGGCACTTCAGGTCATAGACATATGACACAATACTATACAACCGCTGTCCATGTACCACGTCAGAGTCAAGGGGCTGGCCCCAAACTAGGGCGACAAGAAGCTGGTAGGATGGCAAAGGCGGTATGCTGTAGTCCGTCGGTTCATTCTGGCTCCTCACAATACTTCGATGTTGTCTCGTCCAACCTTGTTGAAGCAGTCCGCCAGTTCGGGAATGTCGCTGTCCGTTAAACCGCAGCTGTATAGATAGCTGGCAAATAACGTGAAAGAAACAATGTTACCACAAATTAGATGCAACGGCGGCTAAATCATATGGTTGAGACGTGGAATTTGGTCTGACACATGTACACTCAGTAGACAGGGGATCACTAGCCAAACGACCATATAGTCCGTACAAGTGCGGGGTAGTCCGTACAAGTGCGGGGGGAATACGTACCGACACGTAGAGCCTTTGGACACGGAAGTTAGAACAACTTCAATCTGCACGAGCTACCGTTGTACCGAGCATGCTATACTACTGTATACACTCAATAAATCCAAGAAACGCTGACAATCCGTACGTCCCAACACTGTCCGCGTAGATTGAGTGTCCGCTTGTGGCATACAGGCAGCAGAGCATCATGCGTCATAGTTCTCCACAACAAGTGCTCTCACAGCCTGATGGAACCACTCTGGCATCGGTCGAAGCAGGCGTTCGAACCTGCTCGTGACGAACAAGCACACGAGAGGGAGGGGGGGACAGAAGAAAACGTCAAACCTTTGTCATGGATCAGACACAAACGCATTGGTCCGTGCGGTGCAAACCGTTGAAATGGAAATGCGTATTTCATCATGTCGCGAACAGCGGACTGGTTGGCAAAGCAGCGTCAAAGACTTCTGCAGAGTAGTTGCCTTCGATGAAGCTCAGTGATGGCTATCTTCAAATATATATAAAACCCGAACGTTGAGCACTGTCTCTTGTAGCTTGGTACAGTAACACACACTTGCTATTTCCCTTCTAGGGTCTTGCGAGGTCTGGAGCGATACCGTTTCGCGGTATTCATCGAAGAATATACAGTGTCAGCGAAATAAGGCCAACGTCTACCTGCTGCAACAACTGTGCGCGTCGTGTCTAACGCTGACGGTGCTGGGGTTCGGTACGATGCTTGTTCGTGCCCGCGACCATGGTTGATACAACACGAAAGTCATCGCAGCGAGACCCAAGCGTGGCACTATCGGACAAGTAAGACTCGGGCCTTTTGAGAAGTGTGTCAACATTATTAGAACGCCGCCATGCTTCCAATTGTCATGTTGACGTCGGGCATTCTATGTCACTGATGATCTGGCGAAATCAAATATGCAGCGTCCTCTTTGTTCAAAGAACAGCCCAACCCTTAGACAGTGGTGAGCCTGGACTAGTGTTCACCATGTGTACTCGTTTCACCTACAGTAGTTTAACCATTACATGCAGTAGTACCATGTCTGTCAATTGTTTCAGCCACAAATTGAAGTCTGCAATCGTTGTTTGATTATCGTTTCACAGTGCAGCGGATTCCTATACCCCCCTCGGACTTAGTCGTAGGTAGCCGGTACGTATCTTGTATATTGTTAAGGGGTATGTCACTTCGTATAGTTTGACAGGAGTTTGTGGCTTGGAATGTCGAAGACAAAAAGCAAGAGGCAACTAAGGGAGACCCTGGAATCACTTTTTTTTAGACGTAAAGTTCGCCATTATTGTGTCCGGGGAGCTAAAAACTGGAAAAAAGAAACTTTCACGGACAGCCAATCAGCGAGGGGGGAAAAACTCAAAATTCACAATAAAAGTCGATTAAGAGTAAAATTT
>JAXFYO010014120.1:0-12209 GCA_034768055.1 Saccharina latissima
TCAGCCACGAATGCCGATCGCAATGTCTACTCGAGTGTCAAGTATTTGGTATCATACTGACCGTAATGAACCGCAGAAGAGGATGACATTGGTCGCCTTTTATTAAGGGCCTAAGGCTGGCACTAGCGGCGAAATCGTGTCAAGACCAACTACAGGCCTTCAAAAAGGTCAATACTAGTCAGGCGCTTCCGTCGGGCGAAACCATGCTTGTTTTCATTTTCGTTTCTGAACGAACCGATTCCAGGTACTCCAAGCGATTTCTGTAAAATTTTTCGCTCAAATATTCGAAGAACTAACTACTAAATATCATGTCATATTAACGCCAAAAAATGATTATATACTGAAACTAAGTAATTCCGAGGCAATGTCTATTTTTTACACTATTAGCGCACAAAATGTCAAATGTCCACGCCGTTTTTTGGATGTAAACCCTGAAATTTGACACATCTGTTTCATGAGTCCCCTCTATGAAGCCGTTGACGAATGATTTTTTTTTGTGTTTTTTTCGCCGGAAAAAAATGGATCTCTTGAGGCCCAAATATCCAAACAAAATACTAAACGAAAGACATCTAGCGAAAAAACATGAAACACGTTCGGCAACGGGTTGGCAGGGGTTTATAGAACATGTGTNNTGGGGCGGTAAGCTTGAACCAGCCTGTACACGTGCTCGAAGGGGGAACTTTCCGTGTACATTCGTCCGTGCGCAGTTTTCCAGCTTCTCAATTTTAATGGGCCCTTTCGGCCGTTAGGGTAGCATACATACGTCACTATGCGGAGGACGTCGACTTTGTACCAACGCCAACGGACGACGTGCTTCGGGTGATATTTCTGTAATACTGTAGTCGAAAGCGGCTGCCCACGTGCCACAGGTTGTGATTGTATAAGGCTCTGTCGCTGGTGCTACGAGTGTACGTAGACTATGACAGTACTCTAGGTATAGATGGCAGTACATACAGTACATTACTATAGCCCACCAGCACAGCAATAGTAGCACTGCTATCTCGATGCGCTGTCTACAGGCATACCTATCCTATTGCACCGGCATTGCGGCGTCTGGTACACTCACAATGTGTCCTCCGTTCTAAACCTGCGGATTGCTATGCTGTGCTGTCTGTACTAGTGGGCTGCTCGCAAGTACAGTACTGTGTAGAACTGTAATTTGCCATCTATGGGAGATGATAAAAGCGCCCCTGGGGGCACAGTCGTCCCCGGGGCTACTTAAGCTTACTGTGGCCCTGGAATTGGGGGCGCCATACGTTAAAGTGCTCCTGGAAATATAAAGCATAATACCACGCGCCATGACAGTGGCCAGACCTGTCTGGGGGTTGTCCACGGCATGTGCTACTGGTGTATGTGCAATAGTTTCATCGGTCGTCGCCTCTCGCCCGCTGTACAAACAGACGGGTTCGTGTTATCAACAATGATGATCCCTCAAGGCACTTTTCGGTGTCTCCGAAAATAGACTACAATAAGCACGCTACCACGGGTGACCACGCCGACCGCAGGATACTAGACCTGCCAGGGGGTTCTCGAGGATCTACCGGCGTAATGCCTACGGTCGTCACGATCGCCCGTGGTGGTGTTCTCGACGTGTTCTATCTTCGGAGGCACATTTAACTTAATGTGTACCCGGAAAAGGCCTGGAGGGATCATAAGTATTGCGAACAAGAACCCGTCTGTATATACAGGGCGAGAAGCCATGAGCGGCGGAAGTAATGCACACACCCCAGATGCAGATGCCATGGACAACTCCCAGACAGTTCTAGCGTTTTATAGTCGTCATCCCCCCGTGGTGGCGTGCTTCACGTTGTTCATTTTCGGAGGCATGTTTAGCTTAGTGTATCCCCCCAAAAAGCCTGGAGACATCACGAACATTGAAAACATGAACCCGTCTGTCTATATATCGGGCGAGAAGCGACGGTGGGTGGTACTTCTGCACACACCCCAGCAACATATGCCGTGGACAACTCCCAGGCAGGTGTACTGTAGTATCCTACGGCCGTCGTGGTTCCCCCGTTGTCGTGCTTCAGATAGTCAATTTTCGGAGGCACGTTTAGCTAAATGTGCCCCCAACACGTGCCTGGAGATATCATGAATATTGAGAACACGGACCCGTCTGCACATCGGGCGAGAAGCGACGACTAGCGGAACTACTGCATACACCGTAGCACTGGATGCCGCAGACAGCCGCCAGGTATGTCTGGTATCCTACGGTCGCCGCCATCGCGCGCTGTGTCATGCCTTATATTCCCGGGGGCACGTTTAGCTATTAATAAATGTGTTCCCAATTCTGGGGGAAAAATAACCTAAAGCGCCCCCGGGGGCGCTTTTATCACCTCCCGGTTAGCATACGTTCCGGCTCAGTAGTGTTGGATCATTCGTGCTTCGGCTTTGTTACAGTTTTGGGTCAAAGGGCGCAAACGCAAACCCGAGATTATATTCACAAACCCAAGTCTCATGGTCAGCCTTGGATCTGCGTCAAGGGATTGAAACAGTACGTTTATCTCTCGTGTTACTCTAGCCGTAGGTGTTGTCACCTCTCGAAGTTGCACGACCTGCTCCGCCTCGACTGTCAGCGTGTTAACCCTGTCTGAAAGATTCCCGGCAAGGGTCACCCATTCTTGCGCCTCGTCCGCAAAATTTTGTCCCAGAGTTCTCTCCTCCTCGCACCTGTCCTGAAGGCCTTGGGATTCCTGAAGTCATGCGAGCAATACCACCACGTGCTGCTCTTCAGATTCATTTTAGTTGAAGGGGGGGGTTGATCATTGTACGAATCCAAACCAGACAGCGTGCGTAATGATTGAAGAAAGCACATCGTGCATCCGGCGCGCCATGCCTGGCGCTGCCTCATGCTGCCCCTGTTGAAAATATTTCGGGCCTTGATTTACGGTGGTTTTCTTAGTGGCCTACGTACTCCCCGCTACCTGTATACTACAGTATCGCTACAGTACGATGTGTACAAGGCAAGCAAGCAGATGTCTCGCTACGTAGTGAATACGGCTATCCGTGAACGGTTGACTCTTTGGCAGCTATTTTCTCTCTTGTCAACGTGGGTCGGCAATTTCCCACGAGGAAAGATAACGCCCTTGGTGCACAAGCCTAAATTGGATTCATAGTAAAATGAAGACCGGTTCGCGATGGCCCTTGAGCACCAAACCTCTACGGTAGGGCTTTCCTGGGACGTGTGCGCGCACGGACATGAAGGTACGATTTCCTGATAACGTGCTTCCGAGAATAGCTCACCTGCATAGTCACCCAAAGCATGTGATCCTTCACGCCCAGCGCGTGTTCGTAACGGTCTGCTCTCCGGAGGACCTCCAGCCGCTCCGCCGTCTCGTGCTATGGCGCGCGCAAAAGGGGGGCAATCAATGAGGTATATATATGCGTCATTGACGGAGAATTATCAAAGTTGCAATGCACCGCCGTAGTGACGCAAAGGTAGCTTGTTCAATAGAAGGAACGACCTGGGGCGGTGACTATTGCATGCGTTTTTTTCTTAAACCCCGATGTGCCATTTCCTCTCCGCGGTGCCTTAAATGGCGGGAGCATTGACGTGTCACCGTGTCCATGGGTATGATAGAAACGCATCCATGCGGGTAAATGCTTAAACCTGTGAGTCCGAGCTTGGCGCATAGCACAATCCAAGGCATGCCGACCCTCACCGGAAAGTCGTCGGCTCGAACGTCAATGTTTGCTTCAAAAGGTCTGTTTGCCACTCGCTCGATAGAGTTGCACAGCTCCGGGTAGGACTGGATGAGTTCAACCGTCTTCTCCGTACCGTCCAAATTGGGGGAGTACCTGAAGGCCAACGGGCATATACATTGGACAAATTGTAACACGGTGGTGTTAGTTATGCCAAAGGTCAGTCGGTAGGGATCGCGGGATTGAGCTAGCCCACTTAGCGAAATAAGCCTGGTACTTATCCTCCGTATTGGAGTACCTCGAAGAGGTGGAGCTACCGCCCATCAACTCCTGTAGTATCCTGTCTCCTGGTACGCCTAGGGCCTAGGTGCTGCTGGTCTGTGAGGTGTTGCTATGTTGACTTTGTATCCCTCGTGTTGAGCAACTACCACTGGAATCCCGCGCCACAGTAGAGCCTGCCTGCAAAATAATTCGAGCTTTATACAAAAAAGCAAGCTCTACATTAGTGTATCGACCACAAGGCTGTGTAGATAACTACGTGATGTCTGCATCAATAACCAGTGCAGGCAGTATATACCCTCGTGCAATATCATTCTAATATCGAGTACCAGGTACGTAACTTCAGGCCTGTGTCGTGCGCTTGATGCTGTAAGGCTTCAAATACCATCGCTACTCGACGGGGCATCAGTGGGGGATGCCAACATTTCAAATTGGAGAGACTTGCGATCCGACTCTTAGACGTACCGGGTACAACACCTGTTGTCGGTATGTATGCCGCTACAACTACCCCGGCAATTGGTTCATATTGTGGCGAACCTGGGCCAAGGTCAGCCCCCCCTCCCTCCGCTCCAATTAGATAGCCTACTAACCGCGTCTGAGAAGTTTCACTCGCGAAAAGGACAACCCCGAGTAGGCCTCGAGACAGAGGCAATATTCATATGCATTTGGAAGCTGGAGTCGGGTCTCTTGTCAGAGACCTTATACTCGACGATTGGTAAACCCGGTGGAATAAACGAAGCACATAGTAGAGCGGTGGCCGGAACGCTTCTGGGGCAAAGCGAACGGGACCGGCAGTCTGCGTCGGAGTAATAATGATTCCGTTCAGGATGATTTCGCAATTCCTTGTGATATGTTTTAGCGCGACATGTGCAATACTAACACTCCATGGGTTAACGAGTGATCCACCGTGCATGCCTTTCACCGTCCTGGTCTGGAGACCGTTGAAATATTATACACAAAGACGATGGCGTCTGTTGTAAACATAATATCCCAATACGCCCCCTCGATGGAGGTCTAGACCTATTATTAAATGGCCATGTCCGGATAGCGAGAAGGAAGGCATGTCGGCTGAGGCTAAATGCAATTACACGGAAGAGGGAGCAGCAATGTTCTACTCCAGCTTGAACGCCTGCTTCAGCAGCATCTTCTTAAGTTTCAGAAGCAGCTCCAACAGAGGCTACACGCCTAGGTGAGGCTACCGCCTCAACCAGGAGAAGCATTGGGGCCAGCATGAGCGGAATCAGCAACGGGGTATGACGGAGGACGACATGCAATGATACCGTGGTTTTCTATGCCTCGTCAGACGCGCGTAAGAGGGCAGTGTCTAGCGACGCCCGACACCAATTACAACATACGTCGCAATGCTTCGCGAAGGTGCCACAAAAAGTTGCTTTTCTGCGTGTAGGACGGGGCGGTTCGTTGGACATGGGGTTCATGGTGCTCGTCAACCGCGCAGGTAGAAGCACTACCGTTATGGTGGACAAACTAAACTAATTTGAACTCACCCTGCTGAAGGGGGCGCGAAAGTTGAGGTCGGGGATGCAGTGATCCCAGTCACCTGCGGGGTACAAAACACGCGAGGAGGGCGACAACGCATCGGACAAGTGTGTGTACATTTTTAAGAAAACCAGGCAGATGGGACACCGGATTGGTGCGGCACCGCCGTTTTCCGAAGCTAAAGGTGCACGCGTCACCCCACGCTACCAGCAGCGTTGGACTTGGTAGCTCCGATGCATACCCTCGGGAAGTAAAGGAGTGGCATTCGCACGAGAATGAAGACCAGCGACGCATATATTTTTGCGACACCCGAAATCCGATAACTCACCAAGTGGATTCAAAACCGATTGCAAACGAAATACACTGCGTACCAGTTATTGTTGTTGCAGCGTAGAAAAATCCGACGTTGGGTAAACCAAGCGTGCTCAAATGTTGGCTTTCGGCAATCATAACTCCTATGCGAGGATGGTCCACGAGGGTTTCATGCGAGGACGGTACACAAGGGATTGATGTACAGATCACATAAAGGGTTGATGCAATGATGGTACAACAGGGGGTAAGTACAACCATGGATTGATGCCACTCCCCTCGGTCACCTGCTCAGCTATTTTTTCGACCCCCTGCAGTTCGGCAGTTACGCTGTTCATCCCCTGGGCCAGGGTCGCCTGTGTCAATGTCGGCAGACGAAACCACACGGGTTGCACCGGATGGGGACGGGCGAAGCTGTTCATAAAACGTCGTCTTGGGAGGCATGTAACGACCCCTTCAACCAATCGAATGGCATGGCCGACCTACTGGTATACGCTTCAGGAAACACCAGGAAAGTGTTCCCTCGAGCCCCTGCTAGTATAAACACATATACACGCGGTTCGAGGAGGAAGGTAGGTGACCTGCAGTAGCCTGAACAATACAAGACGAAGACTCAGACGCGTAATCTTTGGGGAGAATATGTGTTGCGCAACACTCCTATATTCTTAAAAGGCCGGGTTGTCATCCACAGAAGTGCTGAGGTGTGTGATGCACCACATCCACCAAAGTAGAGGTTCGAACCAATGTGAAGGCGGAGACGTGCCTTCCCCGGCCCACCCCCCCCACCAAAGCCAACGAACGCACCCACTTCTTGACAGCTAAACACGAGGAAGAAAACACATATCAAATAGTTATGAACATGTAGCACGGCCGGCCTCTAAAGAGGAGCCCCCCCCATTGTTTACCTGGTCCGTGAAACCCGGCGTGCTCCATCCCGACATTGTAGGGATGCGAGGGTCTACGGTAGTACAACTACGACCATACATGACAGTGAGTGCCCCCCCTCCCCGTCCTCCCCCCCCTCCNNCCAACAAAAAAAAAAAACACAAAATGCGTGACGAAAATATCAAGTATGGCTGTCGCGTGACATCATCACCGCTGCATGATACCTGCTTCAACGCCTCCACCGACCGCAGCCTTTCCACGATGGCGCCGGCATCGGCCAGCGTTTCCCGCTCCACCGCCGCCTTGGCCGCCTTGACCTCGTCGGCTCGACTGTGAAACCGCCGCCTCAGCTGCAAGAGCTGCTCCCTCACGGGCATCAGCCTGCTCGACGCCAGGCTCTGACAAAATACCGCACCCATGTTGTCGGAGTTGATCCAGAAAATAACGCCGTCGTGGGGTGTGAGAGGCGGGGGGGGGGNNCAGGGTAGGTGGGTGGATGGGAAGGCGGGCAAAGTGACTGCATAGGTGGATAGACGGAAGGATGGGGCTTCACCAACTAGGAAGCGAGCCCTAAGGGCCTTTCTACAGCTTCGTGGAATTCCCTCTAGATCAATGGGTTCGTGGTGGGTATCGCTTTTCGTTCACGTGCTGACGTGGGGCGCTCAGCTTCTAACGTGCGGTGGGCCAGGACCACGAAGGAACCGGGGGATGAAACGGCAGGGAACAGGGGAAGGCTACAGCTGAAAGCGGGCTACATGGACACGAACAGTCGTTCGGCGTCGGTTGAACCACAGTTTCGGTTGCCGGAGTGGTGTATGCTGGCGTAAAAATCCAACAGTCAGTTACGCCTTTCACAAACAGTACCTGGAGTCGAGATAGTCGTCTGGTGTACGCCTCGCTCAGTGGAACCACTGTGTGCCCTAGAGACTGCTGCGATGCCACCGCCTCCCTAGTGAGCGGAACGCCCGTCGTCTCGTCGTAGTGGGTGATCGAAGGTCCGCCTGATGCCGACGGCGGCGGCGGAAAATCTCGAAAACTAGTCGGAGCTTCCTCCTTCGCCCGAGTAGGCGAGCGTTCCTGAAATATATGGTTTGATTGGGGGGGCGGGGCGGCGAGAGTATTAAACGTTTACTGGAGGGACAATACATTCCGCGTGCTCTCTACAGGCGCGGGGCGATAATCTGTGCTTGGTGGATGCCACGTGCTCTTCCGGATCAAGGTAAGCGTTCCCATGCAAGTGATGGGCGTCCACCCGACCGTCTCGTGCGCAAATCTAGCGAGAAAAAAACAGGCTGCGAGAAGGGCATTTTCCAACCAATGCTCCTTGTACTAAGAATCACAACGCGAATTAGAGGCGAAACGGCCCACTCCAGCAGCCGGCCTCATCCCACCCGAAGCCATTTGCGGTATCATCGTCTCTGTTTTTTTTTATTCGATATATTGATTGTCAGTCTGATGGTAGGATCCACCCGGTGCCACCAAGAACGCATATGGGTCCCACTATACTCGTTATTGCACAGGAATAGCCAAAAACACAGGCATCAACATACTACATACAAAACCATATGTCGAATGATTTGGCCGGATCGGCTCAATCTCGATCACACAATATGTTTTCACGGAAAGTCGATTGAACGGCAACGCTAGCATAAACAATGTGGAGAGTTGAACCGGTCGTGGTATCAGAGGGCGGCACGGGTTCGTACTGCAATTGAGACATGGACAAGGCGCTGTGACACCAAGAAAAACAAAAAACGTGAGGGAGGGGTGGCGGTGTATTCCCCTACAACTCGCACGCGAGTAAGACGGTAACATGCTACTGTAATGACGATCATTTGACGGAACCCGATCACTGGACGTGGGAAGGAAACATGTAAAAGCGGTACATCACCCTACCCGCATGCAACACGAGTGGCGTCGATGGCAGAGGGAAACAAAGCAACACGTCTTAACAAAACAAACTTATAGCCGGCGGTGGGATGCAGGCTGAATTGACCAACCAAAGTGAAGGGGGCAGCGGCTTTTTCAACTGTGTAGCACGTCAACATCAAAAGCGAACACATGAAGTCGTTCGGACACGCACAATCGCTTCGTTCACCCCAAAATAGTCAAGCCGGAGGCACTATGGCGGAGACTCACCAGCGCTCAACTGCGTACACACGCCAGGCCCGAACGCGCACTATTACACACGCCGAAGTAAGAAATGAGGGGTCTGACAGTCAAGAACTTGAGCAGCAGCGGAGAGGAAATCACCGTTGCCGAAGATGAGAATCCCAAGATATATGCTGTGCCGGGCGCGCCTGGCGCAGCAGCAGCTCCGCCACCCGCGGACGGGGCTCTCACCCTTGCCGTAGCGTCGCCAGTCCAGCCGGGCTTAGTTCCCATCGCCGCCGTCGCCTCCCTGCTGCTCTCGCCACCTCCGGTTTCTGCCCGCAACCCCTCCAGCATGCTTCTCATAATCCGGTCGAAATCGGCGCGGCCAAGCCTTCCGTCCCCGTCTGTGTCGCACTTCTGAAATAGCTGCCCGAACTGCCGGTGCGGAAAGAAAAAAAGAGCAGGACGGCGTTTATTCGAGGGGACGCGGGGATACAGGCGAGCGGGGAAGCGGCAAGTCGCGCAGGGGGCAGCGGTGACTGTGCTTCGCTGTGGCGCTCTTGAAAGTAAACACTATTTGTTTTTTTAACATGGAAGGGGCTGGTGAGGGTGTAACGGTCGACTTACTGTACGTGCTCGAATACGCCATTTTACGTGGGGAACGCCAAGGGGGTCGGTCGCCTAGTCATTTGCCGATGTCCTGTCAGATCACGACATAGCGCGGGTGCTCAAGAAATGAAGGAGAGAAGCGATACTACTAGAACAGGTAGGTTTCGGCGGAAGGGAACGGTCACTTTGGCAAGACTTGTGGGGCGGGAGTATCGCTAGATATACCGAAGCGAGCCAGAGGTCATGTAACACACTAAACAAAAAGTTGAACACCACCTATCAGCTTTCAAAGTTAAGGGGGGCTCCATCTGTTGGGGCGATCACCGCCGGCGTTTCTTTCCGTGGTTGTCAAACAGCAGACGTAGCCGAAACGCGTGATCGACAGATGGCCAGCCACCGTGTTTTCGTGAGGACGCGCCCGGTGGCACGTGGCCGACTTCCAGGTGATGGGATTAGCACCCCAACGAGGGCGCAGACGGCCTAACGCTGGAAAGCGCGTCAGCTAAAACCCGGAAAAAGAGAGTCTCTGAAGCCCTGCGAAGGTAGGGGGTGCGAGTTTGGGCCCAAACCAATCTGGCTGGCGGACGGAGCTCCTAAACTGAGCATCTAGCCGATATCGTGTACCTCGTACATATCAATAGGTGTAAACTAATCAATTTACACTAACTCGAACAGTTAATTAGTTTAATCCACCCAGCCATGATGCCCTACAAGTACATATATATCCTAAAATATGTACCAGGTATGTATTGTAGGTTTGTATGATCACATTGGCGTTTTACGAACTATTTCAGGCGATTGTTCACCGGGCTCTCCAAGTCAGCTTTGGGTGAAGGAAAAAAAGAGACTCCTCTTGGAAGGAACCTGAGGAACAAAAAGGGTAACCCCCTTTACCGTGACCTCACTGGCTACTGACATCGCCTCAGTTTATTTGGTACACGCAAAGCTAATATTCCGAACCCAGCTACGGGTTGCGTTCCGTCCGTCGCCAGACCAGACATCGAAACTATTCGCCACACGGCAAAGGCTGTCGTTGCACAAACCCAACGCCTGCGGGCTGGTTTTGCGTCTGAATTTTACCTCGAAAACCTTATCGCCCCCTATTCTTCCATCGGCGGCGTCCCTCCGCGATCCCTGTGGCCCTTCGTTCGTTCTCCCGTCTCCCGCTCCGAGAGAGGTGCCCTCTCCGTACGGCGTTGTGCTGGCCGGCGCCTTCTCCATCTCTCTCCACAGACGCTGGAAATCTTTCGCGTCAACCCCACCGTTGCGTGCAAACCTTGCCGTCGGGAGATAAAGAGAGTTGTCGAAAGGAGGGACTATGGGGGAAAAGCAGTGGCCGCGAAATACAGGACAACGTTTTCCTGCGGGTGCAGTGTGGGGGTTTCGATTCGGTGTGACCTCCTTTTGACCCGCGCAAGGCATGCCCTGAGGCGGTTTAGTGTAGTTTTCTTTGAGCTGCACATACGGGTGTTCTTCAACTTAAAAAAACAAAATTCGTTGTGGTGTGATGCCGTTATACAATGGCCATTTGCGTTTGCACTGGCCCGTTTCTAAACAACAGGGCTACGATGTTACAAAATTTCGAATGCGTAAAACCCTCGCTAAATGGTGGTGCTCTATTGACCGCCTGCAGTTTAATTTTTCCACGCTATGCGTCCATTCTTCACGCATTCACCATTCTCCGTTCAAGCCCACGAGAGGCTTTTTTTCGCGGAGCAATCCCGACGCGGAACTCGCACGTTTGGTCGTGCATCAAGCTCGAAGCTTCTCCTCCTGGTCGGCTTGCTTTCATAACAAATAGTTGCACTTTACTCGTCATGCAGCGAGGCTCTATTGTACGCACTGATAACAGAAAGGTGAGCCGGAGCTATGCAATGCACCAGTCATCGAGCAAACTGTTATACCACTTTTGGGACACCGCCTTCTCTCTGCTCGAGTTCACCTCCAGAGAAGTAAGTGGCCTTTTCCCGCTCGCTAGCTCAGCGTTGACTGCGTGGTCCATGGTTGGTCTTTGGGCCGTTACGGTCCACCCCGGCCCATACATCGTATCCCCGCGCACCTTCTTGTTTTTGAGTTACTTTACTACTACGTAGTGGTGTACCCCATCGTTCTTTTTTGTCTACGTACGTCTATATCGGTAGTCTACCAGTTGGAAGGTAACTGCTACTTCTAACCAAATATAGGAGTTCGTCATACCGACGAGGGGCCAATTGAAGCTAAAAGCGGCGTAGGCCTTTTACACATCAGGTGTGACGCAAGCATGGTTATTCTTGGGTCAATCACATGCAGCACTCTGTGTTGCCGTGCCGTACTGCAGCGCATACCCCCCTGTATTTCAGCCGGGATTCATTATGCTTAACATGAAAGGGCATGTGACAGAAGTATATATTTATAAAACTAAAAAACAACAGCTGTGAGATCGAGGATTTCGTCGAAGCTCGTATTTGCACGCTGAGTGTGATACTTCGATCGCGCGTACTATTATACTGCACCAGGTATACTGGTACAGTAGTACAGCGGTGGCCCGAACAAGGTCACGAGTTGGGGTCAATACTCGTAGTCTTTAGTGGTTTGGGATTCACTCGCGACCGGAAACCTAAAAGTAAACTCTTAGGAAATACCTGGTTCTCTTGAAGTTAATGCAGACCGCACCCTTTCCCAAAGAGTTAATCCAACATGGGACAGCAGTACTCTTGTTTTCTTACTATTATCACTATTGTAAAATCCTGTTTAATACTATTAATATTAATAAGGGCAGCGGCCAAAAAAAGGTATACCTGGTCCGTTTGCGGCCAAAAACAGGTACATACTTAAACTCAAGTCAAAAACGCACTCTACGTGCCCTGCCATTGGTCCAAAACTCGTTGTACCTGTTTTTGCCTCTTTAAAGCCCA
>JAXFYO010014251.1:626-14010 GCA_034768055.1 Saccharina latissima
ATGTGAAGAATACACACACACGGAGCCAGTCGGCCAGCCAGAGGTATTCACGAGTATGCTACTTGTCGTAGCTCAAAACCGAAGGTGTAAATCTGAGGCTGCAGGGGTGAATGGGTACGGTACCATTTTGTCCGGAAATATAATAACCGCTTACAGTAGGTATTCGTAATTGTACACAAACGGGTATTATATTTACAGACAGGGTGGGAATACTCTCAAGTTCCCCCTAAGTATATTATTGCCCGCTGTGCGCGTGTGTTCTTTCCACCCGTCGACAAGCACGCCTATTAATATTAATACTCGTAGTCAGTGTCCGTGCCGATTCTTCAATCTTCCCATGGAGATAATAGCTCTGTGGTCACGACACGTCGTACATACGACACACGAGAAACTACATGGTTACGCACTAAGCAGAGCAGACCTACCGGCTACGTAAACTCTGTACTGGTATATGGATGGGGATGCTGAAGTATGCCCTGCACAGGAGGGGAGAAGGGGAGATACATGTGTGACCACGGCTTGTGCATTGTGCATGGTTTTCAAGATCGTGGAGCGTGAACAGCCCTGCGAGCTGAGCTGAGCTGGAGAGCAAAAGCGACGAAAACGTATATACGTGCAGCGGTAGTATTAATAGTTCACACCAATGCCAGAAAGAAAACGAAACTATATCGGAAATAATATGCTCGTAGCACCAGGTTTTACCCCGCCGATCTCAACTTCTAACAACTTCGTCGTACTCGTTCGAGTACAGCAGTACAAGTTGTTAATAATGGTAAGGAGGAGTATTTAGGAGCAGCGCCAGGCCAGCGAGCACATACTCGGTCGATCGAGCAAGCCCTTAGCAAGCAGCACCCCAGAGTTCCTGCACCCTGACCACCAGCACTATTCCATATACGTGTAACACTCCTTTACCTTTACCAGCACTATGTACCAGGTATGATACCAGGTACAAGTACAAGTCTTTCTTATAAGCAAGTTCCACGTGCAAGTATCAAAGTCGGCAGAATTGCAAAAACCAAGCAAAACGATAATAGTCAGAAATAGTGGGGTAAAAAATGGCCCGCCAGAGAGGAGCTTGTTGTCGAAAATAAAATAAAACCATAAACTTGTACTCGTACCTATTAATACGAACTGCTACGAACGAGAAAAAGTGACTCACAAGCCAGCAGGAAGCATCACACAACAAGCATAACACACAGGGAGGAGGTGAAAACAAATATATAAGAACCCCCCATGCACCCTCTGCTTGGTGTTGCTATTCAAGCTACCTACTGGCTGCTGTCTACGTCTTGTCTGCCGAGAGGGTTTACTCTTTGTGTCGTCAGTCGTCAAGCGGAGAGGAGAGAGGAGAGAGGAGAGCTCGTTCTTATCAGGTGTCCTACACTCTGCGGAGAGGAGAGAGGAGAGAGGAGAGCCCCATAGGCAGATCAGACAGAAAAGAAAAAAAAAAAACGAGAGATGATGAAAGAAAGCATCTCCAGCAACAAAAATATCACGTACGTACAGCTTTGGACGGAAATATAAGGATCATTCAGGTGTTAATGTGGAGATTAGAACGGTACTTATATTTTCGTCCAAATTGGTATGCTACCAGACAGCAGTCCTTGAACTTCCCTCTCTCTCTGTGTTGTGTGACGAGTTTGCTGCTGCTGCTGTAATTTGTAATTTTGTGTACGTACGTATTCTTTGTCTGGTATACTTTCGCACTGCGTTTTCTAGCTTATTTTTAGCCATGTTTTTGGGTTGTTTTGTCATATGTATCATCATCACCTGACGAGATGCCACGCTCTTCATCTGCACCGCGAGCCCCACGCCGCACGAGTCCTTCTCCAGGGCAGGGTCGTACAATCCTACGCGTTTCGTGGGAAGCGTGCGAGGCCCCGCCAGGGGCTTCCTGTTCGGCATACGTGCCGCGCGAGCCGCCGCATCCCTCTCCGCCGCCGATGAAGACTGGCGGGAGGAAGTCAGTAGAGCTGCGCTCCTGCTGCTGCCCGGCAGCGGGCGCCGAGCGCCTCCCACCCTTGCAGTGGCCAACGTACGCAACATAGTTGTCCTTTGCTAGCCACGCGTGCGTCACGCCGAACTGTGCGAGCCGAGGAGGACAGGAGAGGGGAGCGGAGAGGGGAGGGGAGGTGTGAGTTGAAGGGCTGTTTGTGTTTCCATTTTTGGCCCAGTCACAAGAGATGCAATCGTCATCGCTTTTGGGAGACAAGATAGGGATCATGGTACCGCGCGCGCGCTGCCCTTGGTTGGGAAGGGAACCCGCCAGCCCGAAAGTTCCACGCAGTCATCGACGTTCGTTGGGGGGGAGGGGCTTGGAGAGAGGTGCACCGATCCCTAGAAGCGGTTGAGGTGGCCCAGGGCAACTTCTCGCAGTTTGCGGAGGACCTCTGCTGCGGACGCAAGCATACATATATCATCGCAATGTCAACCTGGTCGACAACGAAACATGACGATAGATAGCACTTGAGAACCACGCCGCGACCGCCACCGCAGCCACCGCTGCCGACCTCCCGATCCATCGACGCTGGCATCGAGGGCTTCCGGGAGGCTAGCGCCAGATCGGCGTACACCCCGGAGGCTCAGGGTGGCCGCTCATCGGGCATCGCAGGAAGTAGAACCCAGCAGGAAGATGAGGAACGCGAGGCAATCGCAGCAACATACGATCGATTCAGCAACACACACACCTTGTCGAGCTCTCTCTCTCGTCGCGCGGAACTCTCAGTGAGCCCTAGTGCTCACGCTCAACGCAGAGAGGACGGCTAGTTCCCAGCTTGTGTGGAAACCAGGGCGTGATTTGCGGGACAAGGTTCCAGACGTCGCTACGAGTGAGGAAGCGTCTCAACTGCTGCCGGTGTGTTGCGTACAAAGAGCAGCGTAGGTACGATTACGTAATTTGTTTTTGGTGACGTTCCGTCGGTACTAAATCTTCGTCGGCATATTCGAAACTGCACGACGGTGGCGTGCGACGCGGCGAACCGAACATCGAACCTGCCTGTCTGTCTGACTCGATGCTTCCGTACTGGTTCGTGTGTGTACATGTATACTGGTATGATGATGTGGCAACGAGCACACGAGCGCACCCTCGCCACCAAACGCATGTGCTACAGGTGCATGCATACATACATGCACACCACCACACATCCACACCAATGTTTCGGTGCAAAACGATAGATATACAGAATGGAGCCACACTTTTAACTGAACGCTGGAAAAGTAAGTATTGTTTGCATTTCGTTCTGAGTTGAGTACGATCACATTTTTATGGGCCCCGCCCCCCCCCACCACCCCCCGACGTAGTATCGCAGCCGTAATGTACAGTTTCGACATGGAAATGTCTCGATCACTAAAGGGTTCATGCAGTATCCGAAGACGTGACTTGTTGTTTGGGCCCAAGGTCCTGCGCTATACGTATAATGTTTAGTCTGACCCCCCTCATTCATTACGTATCATAGCCTATCTGGTCGGTAGTGTTGACGAAGGGGGGCAGACAGACGGGCAAGAAAATCCTTATTATGCTTTGTTTAGAGACCCCAGAAAAACTGGGGTATTATATGATGTCAGAACAAATATCTTAGCCTTTTCGTCAGACGATGTTTAGATACGACGAGTAACCACACATAGTTTATTCTCTTGAGCACAAACATAATGCTACGACAGCTATTATATACCAACAGCCATGAAATAATGGGCAGACATTCATTTTGTCAGAGGACGGCGTCCAGAGTCCTTACATAAATTTTCCCTGCCCCGCGAGTACGCGAGCACTCTGAACAGACGGAACAAAAATAATTGACTCGCTCCCCGCCCGTCCGCTAGAGAGAAAAGGATTTCTATTAATAGTTCAGTCGAGAACCAATTCACAGCGATTGACTTTCAGTCACAAGTGGAAGGTTCGGAACATCGTACATACACACAGCACATAGTCGGTGGCCACAAGGTTCGGAACATTGTACCCATACACCAGCACCCGTTCGCCAGGACGCCCGTCACGCACGCAACCGCACGTTTTTACGTTTGTCTTTCAGTGTCGTGTGTGATGGAAGGTACGTACATCCCCCCACCGTGTGGCAGATTATATCATAAAGAATATCGAGTATCCATAAAAATGTTCGCCATGATGGGGAACATCGCCGGCCTTCCTCACAGTTTGCAGGGCACGACCGCATGCGATGCAGTAAATGACATACCTGGTACCTGGTACCTGGAAACCGGTTCGAGTACGTACTAATACTGACTACTGTGAACCAGGTTTATGCGCACTGCTGTGTACTGGAAACCGATACAAGTGCTACAAACTGTGTACCTGGTAGCAAATTTTTATACAATCTCAACAAGTGTGCCAACCATGTCTTGTGATCACCGTGTACCAGATCATATGCAGATATGCAGCACCTGGTTGTCAAAACTCAAAACGAACACGGCCAACCAACATGAGCTGTCCCTACTCGATCCACCGGAACGTCGATACCCGCTGGTGCGATGTTTCGTTCATCGGGACGCCAGCGAGCGAATGGCCCCGGGCGGGGTCCTCTCCAAAAAACAAAAAAAGTTCAAAGTTCAAAAGCATGTTATCTTCTCGCACATAAAAGGCACGTTCCTTCATTCCGTGCAAAATACAAAACGGCCCGCTCCCATTCAATCAAACATCCACACGAGGGACTATCAGCGCTCCCGCAGGCAGCCGCTTCCCCCCGCCCCCCCCCCCCGCCGCCGCCGCCGCCTTCCNNCCCCCCCCGGCCGCCCCCATCGGGAGCAGTCTCCTCCGCGTTCTGGACCATCATCGCGGCGCCGAGGCAGCCCACCAGCGCGTGGCGAATCTCCAACACCTCCCGCCGCCCCCCACGGAACCCGTACGGGGCAGGCGCGGAGGGCAGCGTGCTCGGGCGGCCGGGGCGCTCGCTCCCCACCCGGCTCTCGCTCGCCGCCAGCGCCTGCATCTTGGCGAGCAAGGCGTGCACCTGCTGTACAGACACGGGGGCTTCCACGGCGCTCCCAGACGCCAACCCTTCAACTAGCCAGGCTCCACCTGCGCCGCCGCCGTCGCCGCCGCCTGAGAAACTTTCAGCCTGCGCCCTCAAAGCAGGGACGGCAAGTCGAATAAGGTGAGCCCAAGCTCTCGTTGGCGGGGGGGGCTGCAAGACAACCCCGGGGGCGTCGCCGTCGCGAGGAGCGAGCAGGTCCACCGCGAGCTCCCCGGCAAGGCACGCGCGAGGCTCGAACGAGTCATCCTCCATGCTCTGGTCCTCCCCCTCCTCGGCGTCCCCCAAGAGGGTGTCCGCGATGGCCTTGTATCGCTGCAAGAAGGACAACTCCGGTCCCGTCGGGCCCGGGGGAATCGCGGCCAGCACTCCTTCCGCTTCCGCCAGCACGGCCTGCTGAGCCTGCTCGAGAAGAACGAAACACAAAACCCGCGCGAGGGGACAGATCGGGTGGGGGGTGAGCGAGGCTCATTATTATTGGGGAGCTTTTTTTGGAAATCTGCATTCATTCGCTCCTTCTGAGGGCCGGGGCCATATATAAAAAAGGGCTTTGAAACAGAGTAGAGTGCAGTCTGCAGGCAGCGTGCAACAAGTAAAAAATGGCGTGCTATATAAGTAGAGCTCGTGAGGTTTGGACGAGAGCCTTCGGGCGTCTTCCGACAGGAAACTTCAGCCAAAGCTCGGAAGGGCGAACAAGCCGCGATCGACACCCACCNNCACAAAAATCACAAAAAGCACAAACGCACGAAACAAAACCAAAGTGCACCACGAGTTTCAGGAGCGCGTTCTGCTTCGGATAACGGGGCAGTCAATCGCTATCAGCAGATGCTGGAAGCGCGACCGAGCAGCTGGCCATGGTCCCAGTTGGCCCTCTCGCGTGCGCGGGTGTTCGCACCATCCCTTAGCGCGAGTGCTTAAAGGAGGCCGTTGCACGGTTGGGTGTACTCCTTAAGCATACACCTGCGATCGTATCTGCTACAAACAGCCACACGGCATCTTCGAACCAAACGTGCAGCCGAAGCACCTCCAAGGAGGTGCTTCCGCCTCGTCGGCGAAACGATCTCTTGAGTGGTGATATCTCGTGCATGTTCGTTCACGCTGTGTCACGTTCTCCTACGGTAAAAAAAACAAAAAACTTATCTACGTACTTGTTTGTATCTTGTAGACAATTCTTATTTTCAGATATAGGATTGGATAAAAAAAAGGGGGTTTGCCCACTGTCGGTGCTACCACCCCTTCCATTACTCCACTGCCCTTTTCCTTCCACAAACTCACTCGCAATGACAAGTCAATCTCTGTACGTTTACGAGACAAGGGCTGTCTACCCAGCCGGCCAACTCCGCACCGATAAAACAACACAACCAAAGTCCTACTTGCAAAAAGCCACCGGCCGAAACCCACGCGACCGTGCCTGGAAACCCAACCCGTCTCACCTCAACGTCGTCGTCAACGCCGGCAGTACGACGGCGCGAAACCTCCACCATCAGCCGCTCCGAAACCTCCGCGCAGAGCCTCTCCAGCCGCACGCCTCCGCCGCCTCTCGACAGCCAGTACGCCGCCTTCCCGCAGGCTCCCGGGACGCGCCCGGAGTCCGCCGCTGCGCGGCGATCGCCACGGCCCAACGCTTCCCCCAACTCGACCGCGGTGCCCGTGGCCTCCGCTGAGAGCCCCGCCTTGCCTGTCCAGGCCTCCCCCCGCGCGCGGCAGACGGCCGCGGCAACCTCCTCCCCCAGGCCGTTCACGCGACACCAATCCACGAGCTCGTGGGCCGCCCTCTCCGACGCGGGCACCACCGCGCACGCAATATCTCTCAGGAGCCCCGCGTGGTCGTCGTCGCTAACGCCGACGCCGACACCTTCGTATGTCGCGGCTAGCTCCCACCCGCCGCAGGGGAATGCCTTAAGCCGGTCGGCAAGCCGCCGGAAGAACCACCGCCGCTGCTCGTGGGTGATGGACAACTGGTTTGCCCTGAAGAGCAGGTCGACGAGGTGGGCGGCGCAGGCGGAGAGGGCGAGCGTTTTCCCGTTATCGCAGGCAAAGCGAAGGATCGATTTGACGGCGCCGGATGACGCGTCCCGGATAACCTTTTTGTCGTCAGAGGGAGACGGGGGGGCAGGGGCGGGAGGGAGGGAGGAGAAAGCGGCGGCAGAGGGTCAGGCACTGGCGTTTGAGCGTGAAGGCTAAGGCAGGGTGCCACGGTGCGGGCATATTCGTCCGCCGCTATATAGGTTCGCTCGAACAGCATGAGGTCTTGTTGCATGTTACATGCTACTGCTGGAGTAACTCGTAGCAAAAAAGAGCTAAAATCACGAAAACAAGGTATAGCGAAGCAACTGACGTGTAACCTCGCTTTTTTTTTAAACAGCAGTCGGTACGCGTAGAATAAATCACGGCCGAACTGGTGCTTTCAAACAGGCAAAACGCACAATCTTTCCTTTCAGTTCATGTCATTTGGTCATTTGTGCGTACGTTGGCGGTGTATGTTCATGTCAAGTTTTATCCCAGCAAGGCAGTCGTATATACCGCTGTACGGGGGTGGCTCTTCTTGCATGAGCCTGAATTTAGGTCCTACAGTAGTGAGAGCTGGAAGGATCATTTTTCGCCGGCCACCATAACGGTCCGCTACAACCACAAAACCGCGATTGCTTCACGCACGGCGACACCACCCGGTATCGATTAGCCATCAATTTGGAAGGGTTCGTGGCCCCCGCTTGCCCGAATCTGACCTGCAGGACCACACGCCAAGGTCGGCGAATCGCCGTAAGGGCACCACGGCATCTTGCAGGCAAATCGATACCTGGTAGACCTTCGTACATACATACCGGTATGTAGTACACTGCAGACTCCTGGGCCGCGGTGGGTGCTGCAAACCTCGACATGTTTCAGCAGCTGTCCGCATGATTCGTCGCCCCCTCTATATATACGGACGCCCGCCTCCAAGCTGGCGCGCCATCCAGCCCCTCCGTATACACGACACAAGGTGTACTGCTCTAGACTACTGCTGTAGGCTGTAGGCTACTGTTGTTGTGCTACGAGCTGCCTAGGTTTGCAACGGAAAGCCCCTCACATTCAGCAGGAATTCTTCGACCTGGTGGTGAGGATGCGTCCTCGCGCACTCCCTCATGACGGACGCCACCTCCTCCTTCCGCATGCCCGGCCTCTCGAACGCCAGCACCGCGGCGAACAGCCCGGACCACGAGTCCGTCGCCTCCACCAGGCAGCCACGTTCACCGCAGAGCGTGCCCCACAGCCAACGCAGCCGGAGCCGGCCGTCGCCGCCCCCGGTCCCGCCCCCTCGCCCTCCCCCCCCTCCGGCGCCGGCGCCGGCCACGAAGCCGAAGCTGGCCGCCGCGGCCTTACATCCCTTCTGCCACCGCGTCCACGTCTCGAAGAAGCCTTCCCGGTCCAGCTGGGCCTCTGCGCCGTCCCCGCCCCCCGTCTCCTCGGGCAAGAGCAGAGGCATCTTCTCCAGCTGGCGGGCCACCGCGCCGAACTCGCCGGCGTTGTTGCGCCCCTCCGGGTGGCTCCGCAACATCCCCGCCGCTCGCCTGGGCAGCACGCCGACGATGAGAGACTCGAGCGCGTCCCAGTAGGCCGGGGTCGGGTCGGCCGAGCCTCCGAGGGAGTCGGCCTCCAGCGCGACTCTCTCAGTCTCGTCCAGAGCCCACCGAGCCTCTTCGTCCTCGCCCGACTGGCTGTACATCTTGAGCCACCGGAGCAGGGGAGCGGCCGGCAAGGGCGCGGAGTCGAGCAGGAAGGCCTCGGCGAGGGTCCAGACGTGGTAAAAGTCGGTTAGGCCGTCGTGGAAGACGTCCTCGTTTCGGAGGTCGGCNNTCGGCCTCCGAGGCAGCGGCCGACGCCGCGGAGGAGACCGCGTCCGCGTTGATGTTGGACAGGCACCAATAGATCACGCCACGGTGGTCTACGGACGTGGGTATCAGGTTGTTCCCCGCGCCTAGGTTGTTGCTGTTGACGAAGATCCGGTGGCAAGCCCGCACCAGGCGCCTTGCTGCCCAGCCTTGGTAGCCCAGCTCGACAGCAGTGTCTTCATCATCTTTGCTGGAAACAGGCGGGTAATCATCGTCTGTGCAAGAGACGTCCATCGCGGAGCCTGGCTCTGAGTGTTGCATGCTGCAGTGCGGGACACGAAGGCCCTCGGTTGATGGAAGGCTGAACAGCTTTTGAACTTGCCTGGCAGGCTCCTCCCACAAACACCTTTTTGTCGAACGCCTCCGTGATCTTCACGAACACCTTTATTTCAAATTATCTTGATCCGCGGATTCACGGATTCTGATTGGACAAGCCTCCAGTTACGAGTAAAAAAGCCGCGCCTGCGAACCGAGAACCGAGAAGCCTTCGGCACGGCGTGGCACAGCAATATGCACAAGTGGTGTACTCAAACTCGTAATACATGGCACCTACAGCAGCAGTACTCGTACGTTGTGGCACGTATGTAGCATGTGACTGGGGACTTACGTACATATTGCGTGTGGCTTTGGTTTTGCGCGTGATTTGTGAGACGTTCACAAGTTCCCAAACGTGTGCAACTACGACCGTCTCTTGTACGCAAGGCGCGCGATAAAGGCGACGAACGGACGCGTCGGGGGGTGGCTTCAATCATTAACGGCACCGCGGTACTCGGACCTACCTGCGGTTCAGAGTGCACGATCTGCGAGTACCTGCTAATCTCACTACGTACAGTAGTAGTATTAATAGTAGTAGTCGAAGCTCCATGGAGGTCGAAATGATCTTGTCGAGCGCTTTCGAGGACATCGTCTCCCCACACGACCTCGCAGTAGCTATCGGTGTCCCACACGGGGGCGGCAAACTGCGACTGTATCGCGACACCGTGGGGAAGCGCGCGGCCACCAAAATAGTAATACAGTGCGACAAGCCGACGGCGTCTCGCCTACGGCACCGATTCAGCACTTCTTATTCCCGCGTGTACGTTCACCACGGCCGGCTGGCCTCGCTCAGGTTCGCAGGCATGCGACCGGTCGCAACCGGCCGCCACTTGCCAGCAAAGGCAATATCGCGCCAAGGCGCTGTTGCCGCAGCGTCGACGGCACGAACCGAACCCCCGAGCTTCAGTAACAGTGATATGGTGCTTTCTGCACCCTCGTCGAACTCGCTCTGCGTCGAGATTGCGCTTGAAATGGTGGACAGGGACGAGGCAGCAGCTGGTCTGCGAGTACCCATGATCTCAGAGCTGTATCAAGAATTTCAGCGAAGCGCGAGTGGAACGCGCGACGGCGTGATGATGCACGTGGGCGCGAGGAGAAGACGAAGACGTGCACATGCCAACGAGGAGAAAATGGACAGTGATACTGGGAGAGACTACGATGGGGAGGGTAAGCTGTCGGACGAGGACATTACTCGTAGCGAAGAATGTGGTGGGTGCTCGTCGTCGGAGACGAAGCGAGGGTCGTCAACAGACGACTCGGACTCGTTTGGTTGGGATGGTGGTCGCGGTGTTGGCCATGGCGAGACAATGCCTCGGAGGCAGCGCAGGCGACGGCGACATCGTAGACATCGTTCACGGGCCTGGCGAGAGGAAGAAGAAGACAGAAAACCCACGTGAGTGAGTGATTGGTCTTCAAAACAATAACCTTGCTGCACAAGCACGTACGTAATGACTTCCGTCTGACTTTGCGGAATACTGGTAAACAACAGAGCACGAGTATTACTGTAATAGTGTACCAACGAGTAGCACTACTTGTAGTATACCGTGCTTCAATTACAGTAGTCTGCACCGNNAGTAGGCCAGTGGACTATGCTATCTAACCAACATGCTGCACACCGTACACCCTCCTACCGGCATTGCCCTGTAGTCAGCTCGGGCGACAAACTACAAAAAGCACATGAAGATATATATATATATGTGCACTTCACACGGAACATCCATCTGCCTTTCTAACCCCCCAAAGCCCTTTGCACCCACAGGAGGAAGTTTCTCGCGCAACAACGTGTTGCTGCCCATCGACGGCGGTGGCGTCAGCGCCGAGCCATGGCGTGTACTCGTAGCGTGGCGGACGTGGCCTCGGCCCTCTTTCGAATCAGCCGCGAGTATCCCGACGCACCACAGCCGCCCGGGAGAACGGGAATCGTCACCATCCTAACGAAGATGTACACCGATGGAGCCGCGTTTACGGAAAATCGGCAAAGGGACATTGAAACGGTGGGACGAGACCGGGCGCTACAACACTAATAATGTAGTTGACAACATTTCGTTCATTATTATTGCAGAGGTATCATAGTTGTCGATGTTTGCGTCGTATGTGAGGGAGATCTCTGTGATATTTCGAAATATCTAACGGGTTGAACAAAGCACGCGGTTTTTTGTGCGATATGCGGCGGCACAGCAGGTATAGGCATGCGCAACCTTTTCTTTAGCGCCGAAAAAGAAGCAAAAAGGGGCATAGGTAAGCAATGTACCAGTACGCACGAAGCAGCACTCCTAAACTTATTTTCCTTCCCAGCCATGCTACTTGTTCTGACTGATGGGTACCCCCTCCTCAGCTGAGGAACTACTCGGCTTATTTGCAATCCCAATGGGTGGTACTAATCGGAATATTTGCAATCCCAATAGGAGGAACAATTCGATAAATTTGCAATCCTAATGGGAGGAACAACTCGGCATATTTGCAACCCCAATGGCAGGAACTATACTCGGCATATTTGCAATCCCAATGGAAGGAACTGCTCGGCATATTTGCAACCCCAATGAAGTAATTACTCGATATATTTTCAATCCCAATGGGAGGAACAACTCGGCTTATCTGCAATCCCAGTGGGTGGTACTACTACTCGGAATATTTGCAATCGCAATGGGAGGAGCTACTCGGCACATTTGCAATCCCAATGGGAGGAAAAACTCGGTAAATTTGCAACCCAATAGAAGAAACAACTCGATATATTTGCAATCCTCATGGGAGAAACAACTCGATATATTTGCAATCCCAATGGGTGTTACTACTACTAGTTCATTCTTAATTTGCGGGGGTGCACTTAGTAACGCGTTTTTACATATGTTGTGTACTACGTATAATACGTGCACGGAGAACTTGAGAAGGCACACGCACTTTTGTCCAATGAAAATCGTTTAGTATGTGAGGTATCGTACAAACAGTAGAGCTCCTCCATTGTGTTAGGAACTTGAGACAAATTGCTTTCAGGTTCACCCGCCTACCACAGAATGGCGACTCTTTCCTGCAGCACGCTCGGCTCAGAATTTTAATTCGTGGTCAACGCCGCAGCGCCAGTCATCGCTGTCTTGTTTTCCCGTCAGTTCGCACTTTCAGTTGCGGAGCGATCGATCTCCTGGAATCGCGACCCGGTTTGTTTTTTTCTTCTCGTGATCACTATTATTATTCTAACTAAGTTTTTCTTTTTATTTGTTCCGAACTGGTTTGTCTTTGGGTGGCCACAGCTCGATCGTCTTGGGGTGACACGGTGGAGCGCCAGGATCCATCCACAACTGCCGTTCCCGCGAGAGACGACGGGGGCATCAGAGATCGGGCGCAGGTCAAAGAAGGCGCGGAAAGGCTGGCTTCGAATCCTGTGGCGCGTGATCGCCCTAGTGCGGAACATCGCAGGCTTCGGAATATTCGTGCAGGTTTATGCCGCCGCCGCCGTGGAGAGAGACCGACTGAGGGCATCTCCGGCGGCAGTCTCAGTCGAAGGGAGTTGTACGCGTGGAGGCAAGAAGGGCCGGGGTCGGGGGCACCGTGGCAGACCGCCATTGCCACACCTTGGAGCAAGCGACGAGGACAACGACGACGACGACGACGATTTCAGGCCGGAGGTTCGCCCCGGGGCGTTTCCGGCGCCCGCTCACGGCCGTCCTCCACCAACCCGATCCGGTGTAGGGCGGGGTACTAAAGCGGATGACGCCATCGCCTGGAACGGTCGCGAGACCGTTCCTGACGCAGCCCGTAAAGGTGCCGACGCCGGTGCCGGTACGGAGACGGAGATTACCGACGGACACATGGAAAACCCAGAATATTCTTCTTGTCAGCTGAGATGGCTTTTTCCAGGACCGGGCCGCGGGGATGGCGGGAGGCGAGCGTTTGACCGCTATGCCATCTGCGGTGGCGGAATCCATGGCTTGGTGACGCTAGAAGCCGCCGCGGCCATTGTCCGAGACGCTGGGAAATACGTTTCCATGGAGCATATATGGCGCTGGTTTTGCGTCAGGTCGGTGGGCAGGAACGGTTTGGAGGCTGCTGGGTCCGAGCCTGGCGCCGCGCCTGGAAGAGGACGCCTCCTGCGATTTGAAGATTTTGTTGAAATGTGCGATGGGCTCAGAGATCACATGGAGGGTGTCTCCATCATGAGCGACGACGGCATACAAAGACAAGTTTAGCTTGTGTTTGTGGTGATGGCGATGATGATGATGATGA
>JAXFYO010014728.1:1939-12726 GCA_034768055.1 Saccharina latissima
GGATGCTGTGCTTGGAAACACTCTGGGTTGATTCAACCGGCTCGGGATGCGCTTAAGCCGACCTCCCGACCCAAACCCTAACCTTTACCTTAAACCTAACCCGAACCCTATGGCAGTGATCGATGCTTGGATACTGAATGTGCAGTCCTAAACTCGTCCTCCAGCAACGCATCAGCAGCAGCAGGCAGTGCTGTTCAATTGGTGCTGTGCGCTGTTGTGGCGTATGTCGTGCACTCGTAGCAGCAGTACAGTGTTCGTAGCTTTCTTGCGCAAATATGTTTTTATGACGGCTACACCGAACAAAAACAGCCCGCTTCAACACAAATGATATTCTTGAATGCGAACCCCTCTTGGGTTGTTGAAGCATCGTGTTTTTCGTCACGACGAAAGCAAAACAAGATAACAGACGGACTTGTTCATCATGCAACGCACAAGGGCCCCGCGCAGCCACCGACTCGTTCAGAGCCGGTCATATCCAATGTATTAGCGTCCCCGCCAAATCTGCTTGCTCTAGTGCCCTCTATCGCGAGCAGCCGAGAATGCTGCTGGAGTGTTCTTGAATCAAAACATTCAGATACAAAGAGAGGGGAGTCTCCGACTGCTTGTCTGGTGGTGTTTCAAATGTTCCACCAGGCAGGCCTGAGGCCAGTCCAAATAGGCCACTCTAGCAAAGCCCCCTCGCCGAACTCTTGACGGCTTGGCACGATATTGGCGAAGGAAGGTACCTAATACTTTCCCCGTTCTTCCGACCCCAGGCGCATCGCAACGGGTTGAGTGTGCGTCGCAAAAGCTCAGATTTTGTGCTGAGTTTGGGTGGTTACAGACGGCGTTTTTTATTACGTCAATAAACAACTATGACTACAACAACCGCTTTGTAGCTATGTGCACACAGGCATTTCTAAGAATCGGGATTGAAGCCTCATTACCTAGAAGAGTCGAAGTAAAGCGGATGGTTCCGTCTGTGTGCACGGTGAAAATATTTCCTCATAACTGAATCAGGCCACAAACCAGCACCCCCAGATTGCGACACACCACACGCTACGACCCCGACAAACCACACACCGCACAAAAGACACAGCACACAGCACACCCGACATCTGACGGTCGAAGACATTGCGGGGGACAAGAGCTACAGTGCAGGACAAGGAATAGACGGGCTTTCTAAAAATCGAACAACAGCAGGAAGGCTGTGGCGCAACGGCTCGACAAGTTCTACAACTCATAAGCAGGGAGGATGTTGATTGTGCTCAGGAACGCGACACATATATAGGATCAATCGTTTATTGGGGAGTTCTATACTGGATAGGGATTCTGGTCGCGGAATATTGGAATATTGGGATAATGTTCGAGCCTCTCGATGTCACTCGTTGTTTAGCTCCTTATGATACCAAGTCAGCTCGACAGCTCAGTAATTAAGCAAGAGATGGTTTCTGTGCTACTGCTGTCTTAAGCCACCACGGCGCGTTTCCGTGCCAGCTGCGTTATACACCTTTACAGATCGATCAACACTCCATATAACAAAACAACAACGGCTTGATTGTTTCGGGAAAACAAACAATCCCTTCGGGTAGAATGTCTGAATGGTTAAATAATTTCATGACCGGAAGGAGACTCTGAACCTTGTTCGCAGCCAATACGAGGAACTTCTCCCGTGTTTTGGAAAGTCGTAAGGCTCCGCAAACCCCCTTGCTCTCGTCAGCCATGGAGGGCGCGGTCTCGGTGGTGAAGGCAGACGGGGGCAAGGTCGGTGTCGGTTTGGAAATGACGGCAACGACAGGGCAAACGCTGGAGGCGGCAAGGCCAATGACTCAGTAGCCTGTTGTAGGTGCAGAGGTACAGGCCACCAAAGGGACAACTGCAACACCAAGTACCTAAAGTTCAGACGTTGATTTTTTGAGACGCGAATAACTCAGGGACGTATATACATAGGCATGGCGGAAAACAAACAAATTCGCCAAGACTGTCGGTGGGTTCTGGACTGTGTGTGATCGATATTGCAGGTTCGAAGTTCCAATGGTTCAACCGCCTACGCAAGGACGATAGCGTCACGAGCAAAATGTGGGTCGATGCTTTTCTTTACTTGTCCAACACATCGGACGCGTGCTACGATAGGGATAGCAAGTTTTGACTGACACAATTTCTGATCGACGGGGTCCTTTACTGACCCAAAATCGTCGAAATTTCAGTATTTTGTCGCTATATTGTTCAGTTTTTACTTACAGTAGACCATTGGATTGTTCATCGGTGTTCATCGGGTAGCACTTGTATTACAGGGGACCATGGTAAATAGGACCTATGGTACACACGAAAGCCTAAATATTTAAACTATTTTTACTAACAAAATTTGGGCCTATTTACTGTGGTCCTCCGTAATAGCTTCCTCTACCAGCAGGCCTTGGGTGAGGCATAGAGCTCCTCAAGTGAGGAGTCTCAAGAAACAAACATGGTGCGCCCCTACCGTAGCATGCGTCATCGGCACACCCAGCACCGGAAGGAGCAACGCCCTTCTCCAAATGTACGGCAAGGAGGCGGTTGTGTCGGATCTACGCGCAATTGCAGCCTTGGCGTTTGTTCACATCGATACAACATACCCGACGAAACATGGAGACAACGCGTGGGAAGGCGAGCTTTGCAGATTAAGCCATAACAGCAGGGCGTATTACATCTCTCACCCGGGCGAAGGGCACTGTTTTCGAAACATGGAACGTGCCTTTCCTGTCCATGAAAATCTACCGTATTTCCACCTGCCTACAAACGGACTCGACTACCTCGACGACGACGAGGAGGCCTATGAACGAGACGTCGTTGGATTCACTTCCTTCCTCAATCCTGTCGTTTTCGACAACACAGAGGAGACTACTCCAGTACGACTGGCGCGCCTGCGTACGAGGATTATGCCGCGAGAAAACCAGGGTAAAACAATGACTGAGGCAGCATCATCGCCCGAGCGTGATGGAATATCATCGCCTGTGGCTGACGGATCATCTGAGGCTACCATAATATCATAATTTGGGGCTATCTAATTATCATCATCTGGGATTATTGGATCGTTATCGACCGAGGCTATCGGATCAGAATCACGTAGGTACACGGGAGCGCTGTCACCGGAGATCGACGTCGACACCGCCTACTTCACCTGGGGTCACATCAGTTGCTGCTGGGCTGCGCGTGACTAGCGCCTCCATACAAGTCAACCCCTACACCGAGGACATCCGCTACGGTGCCCTCGCCCGGCTGCCACATATGGGAAGTTCGTATCCTCATGCCAGTGACGGGACCGTCGATGAGTCAACCTCGCGGTAAGATCTCGGGACTTCGCACACGAAGAAGGATAACCATCTCTAACATGAACGGCGTTATTGTGCACCACTGGAAGCTCTAGCCACACGTTTTCCTCTGAGTAGGAGAAGCAGGAGAGCGTCGTCGTCTCTCACGAGGACAAGGATGCAATGAATCCCCGACAGCGCGATCAGTGGCCAGGAGCAATCCGCATGGATATGAAGAGCGTGTGCAGGTGCACGAGGTCTACGACTTGGTGCCCATTGCTAGCGTGCTGAAGGGTAAGAAGGTCATCTGCCGCCAATTGGTCTTAAAGAAAAGAGCGTACACCCGGTTCAAGGCCCGATTTGTCGTCCAATGCTACGTCCAGTGTGCCTCCTTCGAATCCAGCATGTTTTACTGCCAATAGCATGTGAACTCGGATGGCCAGTCGACCAGCTTATGTTGAAGTGGCCTTCTTGCAAAAGCAAGATCGACTCTGAAGCGTACGTCCAGGTAGCTCCAGGGCAAAAGGCTACGGATCGCAAGACCGGCATACTTTTGTCGATGAAGATGAAGCGCAGAATTTACGGCCTAGCACAGTCACCACTCCTTTGATACGGCATGATTGACGCGGCCCTGCTGAGTACCGGGTTCACACCTACTTTGTCAGACCCTCGCGTTTACACGCATGGAGGCGACGACACCTTGGCGATCCTGACCCTGTACGTCGACCGTGTTTCCTCACCACTGGCAGGAGCGCGGAGGTAGTGAAGCGGTTGAAGAATTCTCTCATGGACCGCTTTGCCATGAACAACATGGGAGATGTCAGCCGTGTCCTTGGTACGACCGCCACCAGGGATTGCGAGGCTTGAACGGAGACGTTCACTCAATAAGACTATGTCAAGAACATTCTGGAGAGGTTCGGTATTCTAGACTACAACCCCGTGCATTCATCAGATTACAGGCCGGAGTTGTCAACGCAACAGCCGGAGGAGAATATGTTAAGTGCAACCTGCGTTGAGGTTTGTCAAGCTGTTTTTGGGATCGGTGCTGTAATAGGCTCAGGTTATCCGCTTCGACATCTGCTACGCCGTGAACAAACTCACAAGAACATGGTACAAGCCGGAGGCAGTACACCTGAGTGTGGACAAACATCTACTCCGCCACTGAAAGGGACATCCCGACCTGGCCATCGTCTTCAAGAGAAGGCAGTTCGTGATGGCCGGCTACACGGACACGTCTTGGGAGGTAATTTGGATAATCGCAAAAGGCTTCGTCTTCTTTCTGAGCCCTATCGACGTTGGGAACAAGAAGCAGAGAGTGACTGCGGAACCACTAGGGGAGGTGGAAACAATCGTAGTCGGCTCCGGGGGAATCGAGGCTACCTATATCTCCAACTTCTGGATAGAGCTGATCTTTAAGTCCTTCACCTCGACGAACTCAATTGCAACAAAACGGGAGTGTTGCACGTCGCGGAAAACTCGACGTATGGCTCAAATATTTAGAACATTTCTTCGCGGCTCTTCTTCATTCGCGGGCTGATCAAGCTCGGCACGATAGCCATCCATTACGCACCGACGCAGTAACGGCTCCCCAACTTCATAACCAAGCACCCCGCCGAAACGCGATTCGGCTCGATCCCGCAACATGTCAAGGACTTCTCGTGCAAAGCAGATATTCTGCAACTGAGAGACATCGAGCATCAACGGCCACGAGATCGGTATATGCGCGGAGGTATATGTCACTCTATGATGGTGTTCGTGGTCTTTGACAGCTGCATGTTCGTTGCAGTTCCCCCTTGTTCCTTTGTTCGTGTGCGCCAGGGGTGTTGGGACACCGTTCGGTTCTGTGTTTGTTGCGAAATTGATTGATACACTGTTGCAGACTACTACTAGCATATTAAATTCTTGGTCAATGAACCAACTGGAAGTTTGCTCGGGTTTATTCTCGTCTTGCAGACTACAGTAGTATGTAAACGTATTTAATGCTTCCAGGTTTTGTTTGGGGGGGGCAGAGACGTAGCATACTACTGTGTTGGAGTTTGCTTCTCCATTTCTAGGCCACCTGACTGATTGCAGGGGTGTTGTTCTCGCATCAAATATTGGGTAGCATACGTAAGCCACGAGCAGGGTATTTTACACGACTACACCCATATTCCCGCCGTTCACGGGCCTGTATACGTTTGTCAAGTGATGCCTATGCGTTACAACAGTTTCCGTGCAGCAACGTCCGTTGTTGCGCAAGTAATTAAGATTGCAGAAGTGCATAACTGCATGTCCCAAGCATTTTGTTTTCGTTCAGGAACATTTTTATTCGATGTCGAACACCTTGCAGAAAGATGGCGATGCCGCCTCCATCAAGGGGTCGTATTGGTGATAGGTACGTCGCTACACCTTTGTCGTTTATCATCATAGTCGGGCGCCTTCACCGTCAACGTTATTGTCCGAGAGGCCACGAACACAACCGTGGGCACTGTAATATCTCGTTCAGCGGTGTCTTTAAACCAGCAGCGCCATCATATAGTCAAACGTTAGAGCTGGAGTATCATCATGGTGTCTGGCGGTACCGTCTGTGAAAACCGAACACAGCACAGCAGAAAGCCAAGCTTGATGTGAGGTCCGAACTGTTGGCTTCTACTCGCGGCCGAGTGGCCGAGGAGAAACCCCCCATTCGTCGCCTCGGGGTCTCCACAATCCGGTGCGCTTGTTTGGCTTTTCGCAAGAGCTATCATGCCCAACGCTGGTTGGGACTGAGACCATAGGCCAGAGAGGCGACCAACCAAACACCCAACACTTCAAAGAGCAGTTAGATCACCCGTCCCCTGACAAACAAGTCAGGCCATCCAGTACCCTTTGGTGCTTGCTGGACATGTGTTTTCTATACGAAGTCTTTGAATCGGGACATTTCCACACAACAAATGTTTTTCACGCTTACTCACTTGGGCAACGAAAACGCTTGTACACTTGAGTAACGGTGACGTTGCTAAGGATTTGACAGCATAGACCCTAGGGGTAACTCAAGGGAATACTACGAGACGAATGCCGGACGCCTAAAGACTTGCCGGAACGGGAAAAGAGTCCCCTGGCTGCAGGCAGAGAGGGGGGGGGGTTCCTTTGCGAGTTTTGTGCGGCTCAAACCTTCTCGTGCGGCTTCACATCTAGATTTCATATACTAGAGTTAACTGGATGCCACATTCGGCCTTCGTTGCAAGACGAAGTGAACGTTTAGGTGGCTTGTGCTTGGCCACGATGAACTCAGCAACTTTAGTGAGAGAAAGTGTACGCCTTGGATGGCCTACCAGTGGTTCCATCAATGATGCGTTGATTATTTGTTTCAAAGGGCGTCCCATCGTGGGATTTCGCCTGCTCCGCTTTCTTCTTACTGCGGACCAAATAGAGTACTGTATACCCGCCTGTTAGTCACAAGGCCACATCAAGAGGCGAAATACAGCAAACGCACCCCTGTTTATGTCTAGTGCCAAATACAGAGAGCTAAACAAGTACGCAACTGGTCTGTGTATCAGACGCTGTGTTTAACGAAAACAGCCTACATACAGCGATTCAAATATACGTTCAGTTGCCAACCAAAACAAATCCGAATCTCACAACTCTCACGGAAGACTTAAAAGCCGCAGCAAGTGACTCGCCCCCTAACGCAGAGCAGGAAATTGGGCAAGGAAGGCAGCATTGGTCAAGTGGTGATCCCCCATATAATTCGAGGCGAGCACGCCGGCCCCCCGCTGCTCTTAACGTGTGGACTGACACTAACTGCACGGACCAACATCACCATTACGGCAACAAAATAATGAACGCCTGTCTACCGCCAAGTCTTGCATACCCGTCTAAAACGTGGCGATGGTACCACTATATGTATATGTATACGTACTACGTGCTACAGAGCGGCCTGTTCGTCATATGACCGTACTGGTGCCCTCCACGAAAACAGCGAATCCGTGCAAAATGCCGGGAACGACAATTTTAAATTCATACGCGTGAAGGTGCCAGCGACAGTCGCTCGCCGGAAACAAACAAGTGCAACAGTAGTGACAATAGCACCCTCGTAAACGGCGCAATCGCCGAGCGTGAAACACGCGTATAGGATATCGCGAGGTAGACTGAAGCCACTTCCTCGGCACGTGGCGGTAATTTGGGCAAGGGTCATTCATGCACGCGAAAACCCACTAAGCTCACCCGAATCAAACAGTGTAAGCGTTCCTCCTTATTTATGCACGACGGTTCGACGCCGCCCCTTTCTCGGTCCTCATCTACATTTCCTAAACACACAATCTGCCGTAGTGGCCTGTTAATACAGAAAATACCAAATCGAATTTGCTGGAAAATATTCTAAACAGAGTGGTCGGGTGTATTGTTCTTGTAGTTGGAGCAGTCTGATATGACTCAGGGATCGTAGCAAGAATGTCAGCATCCAACTTTCAAGTGGATCCAGTAATGATGTTTAGTGAACCCTGCAGGCGGCAGTATACCTACCGGTCAATAAAAAACAAAGCGATACGCCCCGCTGGCCTCGAATTCGCGTAACAAAACTTTAACACCTTCTGAATAAAACACGGCCCCCATTTCCTTACATTGTACAAGGCCAACATGGCAGCGTCGAATAGTCAAGTCCAACAACTACCAAGTGCGTATGAACCCCATCAGGGGCGTCGTTGCGTTATTCCAGTGGAAACATCACTACGGCTTAAAACCTTAAATGGTGGTAGATAAGACCGGCAAAAACATCCTGGACTATGTACCACCAACACCTGGCCGCGAGGAGGGGCTGTCGTCGGACATAATTCACACCAATCCTTCCGACATACTGGTGCCTCTGTGGGTCGTATCTCGGTCGTCTGAGTACACGTTTTCGACGTTGTACGCGTGGAAGCCATCGAAACGGAGCTGTGGACAGCTGGTGGTAGGTGTCCAATGTTACAGGGGACACCGCGTAGGTGTGTCCTCTAGTGAATGCGATCTTGCTGGAGACGACCAATCCTTTTCGTTGGCCAGCGGACCCTCCCTAGTCAGTGATAACGGAGGGAGAAGGACACCTGGAGTAGCTGGCTGCTCTACCATATTGTTGACGAATGTCCCGAACCTACATCGGCATGTTATAGAGCGCGCGTAGCGGTTAAACCGCCGCAGGTGACGAGGAGTGAGTGGGTAGACAGGTTCAGCGGTATTGCTCTCGATCAGGACGCGGTGCACGATTATGTTGAATAGGGCGCGATGTTACCAAACACGAGCGCTTGACCACATGAACGGCACATCCGCCGCCCACCAAATCTGACAGGAAGTTCGAACATGGCACAGTTCTATTTGTCAAGGCCAATTGCGCCCGGCTAAAACTATATACGAGTCGTACCATGGACGCCTCCAATCCGTGAACTAAAACGCTCCCGCCACCACCCCCTACGTATGACACGGTCGTGGAATGTTTACTGTCCAGCACACCAAACCCCACACTTCGTCTACACTGCATCTTTTCACGCGTGTGGGTCGAGTTTTTTTACGTTTCCGCTTCAAAGCAACAACCACCTACAACATGCTGCGCTTCGCCGGATACAGCGCGTCAAACCAACAAAGTAATGTTGACACGATGTAGATTCGCGTGGTAGTTACGGATACTCTAGCTCTAACAAAATATCATGAGAAGGGAAGAACATTGTCCTTGTATAAAATTTGTTTGAAACACGTCACCACTGTGGCGCTCATGGTTCGTAACCTCGCATTGTTGTCTTGCCTCGTTCACCGACCTGCTACGAAGAAATCCGTTGTAAATCCAAAGCTCTAAATATACCCGTCCAACCGTTTACATAGCGTGTCGGTATACTTACGATGATATACACTGGCCCGGCGTTACATTTTGCTTATAGCGCGTCAATGCGATCTGCACACCTGTAGAATGACAGTTACACCTATGAACACGTCTCACCTGCTAAATGAACGCTCTGCTCACACGGTGCTTTTGTCCGCTGATGTCTCACCGTTAACAAAGGTGCTGCTTGGCTGACGAGGATCGTGGACACTGCTGCCGCTTGCCTGACGAGGACCGTGGATACTGCTGCTTCTTTCCCCACGAGAAATGTCGATACTGCTGCTGCATGCCTGACGCGGACCGTGGATACTGCTGCTGCTTTCCCGACGAGGACTATCGATACTTTTGTTGCTCGCCTGATGAGGACCGTGGTTGTGGCTGCTGCTGCTTGCCTGACGAGGGCCGTCGACAATGCCGCTGCTTGCCTGACGAGGACCGCCTACACTGCTACTTTCCGCCCGACGAGGACCTGCATACGCTGTGACCACGTTGGGGTATTCTTCAAGTTCGAACTCTTCCACGAACGTCACCGCTGAGCGCGAAGCCACCCTCGCACCCACCGGGCGGTTTCTCATCTGGATCCTCCTCTGGATGGACTGGGAAAAGTTGCGAGCTTCTTGTTTGGGTGTGGAGTCGGAATGCTTGGCAATGAAGAATATCCCCCAGGCCAGGAGCAGGATCTCTAGGAGGCGAGCACGTTTCAACGACAGGGTAGGCCAAGGACATCAGGTGAAGACCGGAACAATGGGTAGCATTCGCAACCAAAGCACCACCTGGCAATCAGTGTAATACACCTGCAGGTGACGTTAGTCGCTCTTGGTGGACTAGTGCACTCACCCCAGAAGCCGCCNNATGTTCCCAATAAAGTCGAACATGTCAATAGGGTTGTCTTCGGAAAGCTCTGTCAGGGAGAACGAGTCCTGGGTTATGGTAAAGTACAACTCGCCAAACGTAACATTCCCGCCACTGCTGGAACTCGAACTGGTACTTGAACCGAGCACCTTGTGAGAAATATAATAGTACCAGTCCTGTACGCGGGGGCGGGGTGGGGGGGAACAGTCGGTAAAAAGAGTTCGTGGTTAAGGTGAGCGAAACACCGGCACGAGGGAAATGTTCTGTTGCCGGGCACAAGTAGTGACATTGGCTCGTTACATGTTATCTCTCGCTATCATGATGTGTTAAACCAGCGCTCAAAACTCCTTGCAACCGTAACATCATGCGATATTTGCACTGTTTCAGTCATTGCTCAAGCAGGTGTAGGTCAACAGTGCATATGACCCTCGTCAAGTAAAAACTTATATTCGTAGTAGTGCGCAGTCCCATGCAAGCGTGTTGGTGGTCATGCGAGGCAGCAGCAATTTCATGCCCGAGTAAGCCTTTCGACAGTCTTCGATACTGTACTTACATATTTGATGGGTCACTCACAGATGGGTCTCGAGTGATTAAATAGACCGTAGAAGATGTCACTAAAGGGTAGGCGATGATGTCGTCGCCCGATAAGAATGACCTGACGCTTTTGCCGATTGCCTTGGCACCATCCCGTAAACGACACATGCATGAACAGTGAAGAAGGCAGACGACGCGGTTAGGGCGACCGGAATTGCAAATTAACGATTAAAAACACGTTCGCATAGGCTTGAAAAAACTCTCCGTGAGCAATGTCGAGAGTGGTTAGCCCGAAGATCGTCGTATTTCTGCAATCCCTTAGCACT